>JAYMGJ010000067.1:0-154933 GCA_037178675.1 Scleroderma bovista | reverse complement strand
GTCCCATTCCCGCGGATGATACCCCACATCCCCGGTCTGCACCCCGCCCTCCTACACCTGGGCCATCAAGGGGCAGGCGTGAAAGTGAGTGATTATATTTCCTTTTTGTGTTCTTCTGAAAGTCTAAACAGAATTTGATGGAGTGGTTATAGTCCGACCGAAATGGCTGTCAAAATCCCGCGACCGCGGCACAAGTGCGGAATGGAGCGAGCATGCGACCACTGCGACAACGAGTGCCTGCAGCGAATGCTCGCAGTTGAAAGAGGATTTGGGCGATGTTAATCGAAGACTCAACGCCCAGGAGCTGGAAATGGACACCCTTCGTCAGCTGGTGGAAGATTTGCGATCAAGTACGCTCGCTGCCCCTCCAACGCCATTGCCCACTGCTGCTGTGCAAACATCCACACCTGTGGACGGTCCTGCATCCGATCCAGGTCCCATTTCACCTTCCTCGGTCCCTGCATCTGCTGGCCTCACCTTCCACACCACCGCCGATATGCCCGACAACCAGGTGCCAGGTCAGTCTCCATCTACAGCACCTGCGTTGCTGGAGGGCCAGGATTCCTCAGTCGCAGATCCCCATCCAATCGATGTGCCAACTGACCTGCTGGTGACTCTGTGGTTGCCCACCGGGGATGCACACTCGCCGCGGTCGGTGGACTCCGGTGTTGATGAAGACTACGCACCACCCCCCCGCCCTCTTCCGACAAATGCCTCAGATGCCACAATGGTCGTGGATACTCCCGCTGTCCCCCCTCCCACCATTGTGGTCACATCACCGGATGTGTTGGCACCGGGTCCCGCGGGTATTGTCGAAGGATCGGTAGGTGATGGGGTGGATACCCAAATGGATACAACCGCATGATTTGTTACTTACATTTTTTGTACGTTTCCCTCTTGGACTATTCTTTTTGTACACCCAAACAATTTTTCTTTTTTCCCTTTATGCAAGTCTTCTACTTACTTGTGTCATTGGAGTACTGGAATGTCATGCATGCATTCTTTGAATATATAATTTGTGTCTTTCAATAGTGATTTAATGTACCCGGTGTGATTAATTTAATTAATTCCATGTCAAATGAGGCTAACCGCGGCTTTTGAACATTCAGCAGGCTAGGTATTTGAATATGAAACTCTTTGTGAACCCCTGTTCTTCACAGTGTAATTTATATTTTTGTAGACCATGTCTCTATGTTTTTTCTATATTAATTAAACTAGTGTACACCCCATTTTTTGCGGGTACTACCATGATCTGAATAAACACTGATATGGTGATCGGATAAGGTTGTATCTACCCACCGTCACCACGGTCTATTTTATGTAGTTCCTCAACTAGCATCCTACCAGCAGAACAGCAGTAGCTATATGCAATTGAATTGACCGCGGTACCTGGCACTGCCCAACCCAATCCGACCAATCCATTGTCAGTTCCCACGCCATATTAAGTTATTGTATATTTATCTGTTGTTTTCATCTAGCATAAGTTTCTACCCAATCATTTTGCAGCATAGCATGCTGTTTGTGGTATCCCTCTTCTCTTTGATTGGTACTGTTATCCTAGTAGATAGTGTATATAGTATCATCCACTTGTTATCCACACCTCCATATAATCGGTTAATTTCCAGGAAGTACCTGCATTGTCTTTCTAAGGCCTCTGAAAACTAATTCACCGCGGGTTCTAAGCCTTGAGGCAACCATGGCTTGGTTCATATTTAATGTGTCCTGATCTATATATTAATGTTTCTCTACACATTCTTACTATGCTATTTTGAACATAATGTATTCTTGTGTGGGTGTTTCAGTTGTGCCTGCTGAAATGACCGCGGGTTCAGTCACATACTGCGCAGCTCGTGTGTTCAGCAACATCCCACTGACTAATTACCTTCAAAACCTTACACTTTGTTAATTTCACCATAATCTAATAAATTTCAATAAGTGTTAATGACTGCTGATTAGTATACTTCGCCGCCGCGGTACCATTCTCCTGTGCTACCAGTAGGGAACATAATCACTAGTAATCATTGGCACCCATTCCCTGTATCTACCCGCTGCACCCGTGGTGATGAACTCATTCGCACCCGGATTTCATTCTAGGCAAATTTACCTTTGGCACCGTACTACCTAGCACTTGTATGCTGGGTTACCTCTCTAGCAATATCGTGTATCCGCTGGTAATTTGTTCCCGCGGGTGATATACTAATATATCTAACAGGATACTGTATTTAATTGCTCTTGATGTGCGTCTTCACACCTGCTGTAGCATTCCATCATTCTTATTAGTATACCGCGGTATGTCACCCACAAGGTCCTGCTCTAGTTGTTATGCTACCTCATTTCCTTTCCTATCTCTTGTGGTGTACCAACCAAACAAACCGTGGATATGTAGCATCCGCGGATCCCATCCTATTTATTCCCCCCCCCTCATGGTGCTTTGTAGTATCACCAACAACAGTTTCCATCCCATTAAGTATTCCCTTTTTCCATTTACTACAAAAAGCCAGCGGGTGTTTCCTTTTCCGCGGTCCTGCATGCCTAGCGGTATGCCCTGCTTTGTGCTGATTCTATACAGCTTTGCTATATGCTTTGATTACAATGCAATATGGGCCCATCAATTACCATGGATGATAGCAATGTCTGGGTCCAACCCACTGATATGGTGATAACACATTATGTACCCCCCATTAATATGCGGCACAATCTTTTCAGGGCTCATTCGTATGATTCCATGATAATATTTAATTTGATCTATATACCCTCCCCTTAATTGACACCCTAGCCCATCCTCACACATTGCAACAATATCCTTGTAGCTAGCCAACCTGTACAAACCGATAACAACTCATCCAGGGCCCTCTGTCCGCTGGCCCATCATACTCAGCCGATTTTCACCCTGGGGTGGCCGTGTAAGACGGCCTAAGTAGGTGCATGGGCTCTTCTTTTAGCATTTGCCTGGTTTACTGCTCGATAGTTGCTACAGTCAGATTTCTGTGAATTCCATTACAATGCTGAACTGTATTGTAAACATGTGCAATCACAAACCTCGACCCGGTTCAATGTTCCGGCCAGATAATCCTTATATTGCGGCATTGTAACCATGAATCCCATTCCGTCCATGAGCCAAACTTCATTAGCTGAATTCTTTGGCCGCATATGCTCGGCCTTGAAGTTTCCATCCATCACGATGGTCCTAGAATATTTCCACCTATATTGTTCAGCTGCTCAATAAGTACAAGTAAAAATAAAACATTACTTACTCCAAGAGGTCTACATTTTCACTGGATGGAATGTTTACTCCTGGTTGTGGGCATGCCGGACAGAACAACACCAATTCCCCCCTCTTGGGATCAGGAGACCCTGGATGAAAACCTTGCCATTTCAACAACTTTAACAGCCTCCACATCCTCGACACCCTGAGTAGCTCTCTGTATCTGTTCTTGGATCAGTGTTGGTGGTGTCATCGGGTCCTTAATATCATCCTTTGAACTCACCGGTACAAGGCCGGGAAATGCATTGGATGTGACTTGCCAAAGCTTGCTGTAATAATTATGCCAGAGGTGCCGCACTCCACATTATCCATAATGAAGTCATCCAATACTTGGAAGGTAAATACAGTCCTAGGTTCCTTTGTAGTTGCCAGGAAGAGTCCTGCTTTGACCAACTGCAGATGTGAAGCTCCTGCATCTGGACAGTTACAATACCTCACATCGCAAAAATGTACCCCAGATGTATGCACTACAGTTAGGCAAGACCTGTCCGTTCCTCCAGAAAGATGATGGGGTCTTGGTTGGTCCTGAATATCCTCCCATTCATCCTCAACATCACCAGCAATGTCCTCACCATCCATCCTGCCATTCGGACACGGATCCCCACCATGGCCGAGGTGTACCACCAACCCAGCCTTCTAAATGAGTTGTTGCTGTATGCCAAGTAGAATTCGTGACTCACCAGTCGTAACAATGATTCCTCAAAGAATGTACCATTCCATTGGTCCACCGGGTGGAAGGGCCGCAACTTGTGTTCCTTTCTGCAACAGGAACTGCAGAGCAAGGGCCGGTGAATGCATTCGGCACATCTGTACATGCCATCTCCTTGACACAACATGCAGACCCTTGGGTCAGGGGGTGCCTCCATGTCCAGAAGGACCTGGAGGTACCTCTGCTTGTATGGCAACCATGCCAATAAGTAACTGTCCTATTATGCCTTCAGGAGGACATGGCAAGTGCAGGATCGGAATAAATCACACACCTGATTCTTTGACACACCTGTTCTCTTTCGGGGTGGAAGATCATCCATGGAAAGGTATGGCTGGCCATCATCTGGAAACAGTTGGGATTGTTCTAATCCTATAGATGCTGACTGGGTTGGAGTGTCATTCGAAGGAGCTTTTCCATGACGGGCCTTCTTTCGGGGAGTTGCCTTCACCATCTTATCAATAGATCCCCTCCTTGATTTGAATGCCTGCCATGTTACATGGACCACCGGAGTAGAGCTACCAGCAGGTTGTATCTTGGACTTTGCCATGAGTGGTATCTGATGAGGAAATCCCTGCACAAAGTCTCCCACATTGTATCTCACTGAAGCCTCATTGAAACAGCACGGACAGTGATCGGAAAGGGATCTGTGGATCTGCCGATTTGGATCTAGCTTTTGTAATATGGACTTGAAGATCAGGCACCAATGCAAAATCCCATATATGGTGGCCGCTACTGCATTAGATCCAAAGTTAAAGTCCGGAAATAGCATCTTAGCTGCCGAACAACATAGCCGGCCCCAGAAGTAGCTAGCTCACCAATGCATTTTCCAAAAGAAGGCAGCGGGGAGGAATTGAAGACTAATTGACATGGGAGAAACAATAGCTTGGGAATCCTTCAACAAAGTGTCGGGGACTTTTCTAGCACAGCACCACTCAAAAAATATCAAAGTCTACTTGACATACAGCATGGCCTGCAATCGTTCCTCCAGCAGATCTATGGAGAATCCTGATACAGAAGATGAGCAAGACAATTCCTCTGACTCGTCAGGCCCAGAGGCACCACAAAATGTGGTAAAAACCAAACTCCGGGATGATGAGGTCGAGGTCCTTGAGGAAGCCTTGGAAGACTGGAAGGCAGCGGACAGCAACCAAAGGAAAGGTATGAAGAATGCCATGAAGGCAAAATCAAAAATCTCCCTGCCAATAGCACACTCAAAGGACATGAATGGGAGAAGAAGAAAAAAGTGTGCCCCATTTCCATAACTTCACATGGACTACTGATGCATCAGTGATATCAGGCAATTAAAAATTGGTTGTATAACCACAGCCGAGCCCGTGCCCGAAAGGCCCTAGTAAAGTATGGACATAAACAGGCCGGAATTGCCCAAGGAAGCACAAGCATGATTAAAGGCTACCAAAAGGCGGTAGGAAGCATCATGGGGAAGCTCACCCAGGAGGAAAGGGATGTTGCGGCGAAGCAGGCTGATGAATGGAACGAGGAGCAGCTGCCGGCAGAGGTCCAGGCCGAGTAAGTTTGTCATGTTGTCTCGACAATTATTCATCTGCAAACAGAATGGCCGAGACAAAAGGCCGACAATATGTCAAACAGTTTGCGCAGGAAATGTGGCGGCAGTGTGGGATGAGGGTGGTTGTGATGGCGGCATGGAAGGGCCGGAATGGTCAGCCCATGATGGGAATGTATGTCACTTCTCACTTGTGGTATTTGTATACTCACATTCACAGGCATGACTTTAATTTGGCATTGGGACAAGGGAAGACTTTTGCCTATTGGGACAACATCAAGCACCACTGGGATGCCTATGCACAGCAGGCCATAGGAGGGGAAGAACACAATGATAGCGATGATGATGCCGGACCGACGATCTGCTGGAAGAAAGGGCAGAAGAGGCTGCAAACTGTTTTACCAACAATGGAAGATGGCACACCAATGATTCTGATCATCCTCGATATGCAAGCATTGGAGCGAAAGGATATTATGAGGACTTTTGTGACATGGCATTATCGTAAGTTCTGCCTTGTAAATGGAGAAAGAATTGACCCCTTGCCGCAGGCAAGGCATGCGGCAAGCCAAGTGCCAGTGTTCCTTGGGCTGCCATCCATGCAAAGACCAGTATCTACATATCATCTGTGTATCTGCCGTGGCATTGGGAGTTCAAAGAGCCGACCCAGCTCACAAATCAGGAGGTTACCAAGGTACTGGAATTCTGGCGGGACAGGCAAGTGACAGATCTGGAAGATGTACTGACATTTCGAAAATGGAGAGATATGGATGGTGGATTACAAGATCCAGTATCAGATTGTGAGGACTCAGTGGCCGGAATGATAAGTGGAGAAAAGCCGCCCCTGGAAGGTTAGCTCTGAATACTTTTATCAACTTGTTTTGACTGGTTCAAAGAACATGCAGCACTGGATGTGGAACTCGCAAACAGTCGGAAGAGACGGTGCACAATGGGTATGGATCTTTCAACCCTGTTATACAACCATTGACATGCATAAAAGAAGAGGCCCCAGAGGAGAGGGAGTCTGGTGCAACAAACAAAAACCGATGCCAGTCAAACCGGGATGATGGTATGCCCCATACATATTCCAAGCATTTGATCCTCCTACATTTGGAACATCCCTGTCAGCAAGCCATACAACGCCCATTGAACAGCCTGGTCAGTTCCTTTGAATATTTTTGTTGTCAGAATATGAAGTTTATATATAGAGGATGACTTGGATGGACATAATGCAAGATCATCTAAGGAAAACGGTGCGTGGTGCTTGGTTTTGTTATGCCAGTGGCAACATCTTCACGAAGAGCATCAGTGGCACTGACGGCACGGCAGCCGGCTGAACCTAAACATCAAGGTGGGTATCAGTCTCAATTACTTGGACATGGCACATATTCTCATATAAGAAAAAGCACATATGGATCCCGGAAATGTCATGGGTAATGGACCGATGAAGCCAAAGCCCCAGGTTAAAAAGAGCACAGCCGATGCGCCCGTGGAATGTAAGTCTGCCTATTTCAATATCCATTTACCAATTCTGACAAATGATAGTTGGTGAATTAACTATGGATTCCATTGGCAACACAAATGGGATGGAGGGTGGTCAATCAGGGAATGATGATGTCACACACTCTGGAGGCAAGGGGAAGCGGGCTGCCAGCACACGCCGGATTGCCAGGGCTCAAAGTGTCAATGCTGTTGCTGGGCTGAGTCAACCGGAACGGCAAAGAAGGCGGCCAAAGCGGCCAGATGCTGATGTCCCTACGCCCAGCCCAAAGAGACGCCGCAAATAATATATCTGTAGAATAGTTGTATTGTCAAATTTTCAATTTGTTGTCCTGAAAGATTTTATTGCAGCACTACTGTAACACTACAGTTTGGAGGGATCTAATACTACCACATCCTCAGGGTGATCGGCCTCAATTATGTCACCATTCTTGCCAAGTTGGGCTGACCTAGCCAACATATCCCGCACATTCGCCAACATTGCTCTCCGGCACATTTCCGATCTCCACAGCCTGGCAGTGTTGAGCAATGTATTTGCGTAATGAATGTAGGCCGCGATGATAGGGTGGTCAAGGCCGGCATCGAGTGGGAGTAGGTCGGGCAAGTGCCTAGGAGGGACGGATGTAGTGACTTGCCTTGCAGAGGCCACTAGATGACAACTGATCAACTGATACTATGGATGAAGCCCAAGAGAGACTTACATGAAAGCACATCATTCATGAATGGATCCAAATCCTCATGCAATGCATTAATCCTGTCCACCATTTCAAAATAATCCACTGGATGATTGTTAAATACACATAATTCCCACAGTAATACTGACTTACCATCCTCTGCATGCATGTGTTCCCAGAATCGTGCATGCGATCCAGATGCAGCCTCAGGAGATGATTCTGCCTCCATTGGGGAGGTGGGAATCAGCTGGCTTGATGCCGGGCTGGATGGTGATGCCGGGCTGGATGGTGATGCCGGGCTGGATGGTGATGCCGGGCTGGATGGTGATGCAGGGACTGAGGATGCCAGCATCGATGGGGATGGCGTCCCAATACGTGGCACGTGCACTGGAGAGGGCGGGATCCATGTGGCCATCGTGGGGGATGGCGACGGTGGCATCCATGCTTGCGGTTGGGTCCCTTGGGATGATGGCCGAACCGATGGGGTAGTTGGCATTGCTGCCAGGGGTGGCATTGACACCTGCGACCGAATGGTGAGGGTAGATGGCACATTGGATGGACCTGCAGCAATTGGAGGAGATGGTGGCATCCAAGCCTGGGATCTAGTCGTGGGGGTTGCTGCACGCATCTCATGTGCTGAGGGGCCAGGGAGGTTAATCGGAGCTGATTGCAAGTGGGCCGGTAACTGATCGTTTGCCACTGTTGCTTGTCTGTTGCTGTCCACAGACATTGCATCCTTGTTCCTCACAGACACATTTGCGCTCGTTTCACCTGTGCGCATCCTGTGGCGTGGGGGAGAGGGTGGCATCCAGTCCGTGCTTGATGGCAGGTGTTTGTCAACAATGGATGGAGGCGGGTGCCACACTGGCAGTGCAGGAATGGCTGATAACGATGTCATGCAGATCAGCTCAGAGGAGAGAAATTACTCACTCAATTTCCACAGACTTGCACTATCAAATCTGACAGGCTTAGGTGGCATGGCGGTAGCAAAGATGCAAGTTGACAAGATGGAATTGACGTGGAATGGAAATCACAATTGAATGATTATATAATAATGGTTTCCATACATAGTTCATCTATCTCACCACTGGAAAGATTGGCATAGTTGCGTAGTGCCGATAGTGGGCAAGTGCCGATGTTATACAAGTGCCGATTGTATTACGAATGTATGTCCTGCCGCTGGGGTGTGTGCCGACTGTCTACCGTATGCATGTGCCAATGGAATGCTGTGCTGATTACAGTATGTTACCCCTATCAATACCTAATGCCGCCATCCATGGCAATTATATATACTCTTGCTATTTATGTATATCGGTAACATTGAAGAATTACTCCAGAGGTAAATCTTGCATTTGCCGGCGAGAGATTGGGATAGTATGTACATAGTGCCAATAGTGTGCTGTGTCGATAGTGTGATGTGCCAATAGTATGTTGTGCCGATATTATGTTGCGCCGATCCTATGTTGTGCCAATGTTATGTTGCGCCGATCCTATGTTGTGCCGACGTTATGTTGCGCCAATCCTATGTTGTGCCGATCCTATGTTGTGCCATGCCGATAGTGTCTTGTGCCAATGGTTTGCAAGTGCCAATGTTATGCTGATGGTGTGTTCCAGCGGTGTGGATGTAATGCTGCTGGTGGTTGTGCCAATTGTATGCCATATGTATGTGCCAATGCAGTGCCGAGTGGATGTTCACCCTTGTATGTTCTGCCGATTATGTTGTGCCAACAGTGGATTAAAGTATGTTGCTCCTTCCAATACTTGATGCCGCCATACACGGCAATTTTAGTTACATCTGCAGGACATATCTAGCCTCCTCTTGGTATTCATGTATATCAGTGATGTTGAAAAATTACTCCACAGGTAAATCTTGCATGTGCTGGCGACATATTGGCAATGTGTTCATGGCTGTGGTTGAGACCATTACTGGCATGTCTCTGACAGAGTTTGCAGGCTGCGTCAATGATTCACAAGGACAACTCTACATCCATAAATATACTTTACAATGCAATGTATATGGTATACATGGAATAGGAATCAGAAATTGTACAAAAGATGTAGGTATGATAAAAGAAAATTAGTCCATTTGCATTTGCACACCGGCATTGTGCCCGCCATCGGCATCGGAACTCCCAATCTCCATATTGGATGCTGGCGTCCCAACATCTCCATCTTCCGGCGGGCTGACCTCGATTGCCGGAATATTGCCGGTCTCCATTGTTGTGGGCACTTCATCACAAATCGCTGTGTCAACAACACAATGTTGTGATCAGTAGCACATAGCTTGGTAATTGACAGACTTACCGTTTGGTGGGGCCCAGTTGTAGCTATCACCGGTTGGCTTGCTGGCACCCCTTTCATCAACCAAGCCTGGAGTTGCCACCTCAAGACTTGAGGCATTGTAGGTGCCGGTCGGCTCGTTCGAGCCATGCCGGGATGGATTGCCAGACGACGCCATTTCTTCCAGCATAGTGGTAGGTGCTAGTGCCAATGGGCTTGGTGGACTGGGGTGAGCGCACTGCAAGACCTCAGCACATGTTGTGTCAGATGCCGGCTCTGTCGGTGCAAATGCCGGCCGCGATGCCGGACGTTGAAGGTGGGATGGTGTTGGGAACATCTGTTCCCACATCGCTTCAACCACCTGCCGTAAGCTGGCGACTTCTCCGAGCACGATGGCCAACCTGTCATTTGCTTCATCCACCTTTCATTCTGTTTCGGCCTGCTTTTCCCTCAAACGGACAACCTCCTCCTTGAGATCTTGTACATTGGAGGTATTTGTACTGTCTCCCAGTGTTGTGGGAGGGTTTGTGCCACTGCCGGCGGCTGTTGACAATGGACTTGCTGACCTCGATGTCTTCCCTAGCCATGCTGGAGTATTGATCAGTACCCCATCAAAAACTGCATGGAATATCGATAGAAATAATATTAAATGGTTTGAATAATGAATGACTTACCTTGTTTCCTGGGCGGATTGGCCGCTGCTGGTGCCGGGGTCTGACGTTGCCTTTTTGAACGCTGTGATCTTCCTCGATTGAGCATTGAGGGTGCAGATGGTGAGCGCTGACGTGGTGCCGGTTTCCTCGGTGCTTGTGAGCGCGACCTTGACCTCGCTCTGACTGCCGTCATCATGCTGCATGCAATCTTGCTGCAACAGCATTGCCAGCAAGCACGGCCTGGGTTCGCTGTGCACCATTGATCCCGCTGTACGCACTTGATGCACCGATCCTTGTCATCCACCCACTCATAGCCTGCGTCTGGTGTCTGCATGTCGCGAACGTTTGGCCTTGGTCGCTTTGGCCGTGGTTGCGATGAGCCTTCTTCATTGTCACTGTCGCTGTTGATCGTTGCGACCGATTGGGCACACTTCCTCGGCTTGCGACTGCGACTGCGGCCCCTAGGCGCTTCATCATCCTCAATGGCACCGCTTCCTTCTGGCACTGCTTGTGAGTCCTCAGTTTCGCTGGGCTCACCTACTTGGCCACGACTGCCTTGCACCTCCGTCTCCTTTACCCCCGATGGTCCTGCCACTGCATTGTTCCCCGATGGCTCTACTGCTCTCCTCTTTCCCTTGTCCACCTTCTTCTGTGGCTTGCCTAGTTGGAACCAGGGATGGTCCCGGATATTGTGGTCGGTGGCGTTAACGATGTCCGGGAAGTGAGGCCACTTCCCTGTCGACAGGATCACCTCTGGCGCCTCCATAAACTGGTCGGCAGCAATGATGATAGTCGGTATAATGAATCCTGCAGGTAAGTCCTGCAGGACATTCTCGACCCGACGCTATCATATCCTAATCAGTGAGTTGATTGATTGCAGATAAAATTTCCATGCACCACCTGGGCCCAGATAGTTGACACTGCTTCCGACCATACACCCTTCTCCCGTGTGCTTCTCAAGCCATCAATCCGGCCTTGAATTATTTCAGCGGCCTGGGTGACGACTTCTTCTGCAGTGAGGGACGTAGCCATTGACATGTCCTCTTGAATGGATGAGGCGGAGACAAACTGAGAACCTTCTGAAGTTGCCATATAGACTGTAAGGATGTGGAAATGGTAAAGCAGTGGTTGAGGAGAGGAAGAACTGGGTCCGATTGCCATGCAGCCTGGAGGATGTTCAACGTATTATATAAGCATTTCACACCACAACATGTTTGCATTGTGGTCGCACACCAAAGTGGACTAAATCAAATATAGGTTAATAATTCAGCCACAAGTCCGACCAATCATTGTCCTGACAATTCGGCTAATGAACCACACTGCCGCATTTCATATTGCATGGTGGCCACATTTCTATTGCTTGTGATTGGCTGTCACAGTGCATTGTCCCATCACAATAACAAGGGATCTCGGATCGGCATTATGATTGGGCTTTGCAGTCGCCTTATTTTGGAGTTTGTCTATCCCGTGGCATGTGATCTGACATTGTGTTTAACAAGGAGCCTCAGTTATAGAAAGTGATTTCAAAGTGAGCAGCCTGCCAGTGCCGGCTCATCTAGCACTGCCGTCTCTCGGGGAACAATCAATGCGGCATGTATTAACACAGCTGCAGCTTGAGAAAGGCATCAAGGCCGCATCTTGGTCATTGTGGTACGGCCATCATTAATTTACTATCACTTACACCGTTGTCGGCACCCCCACCCATTCGGCACTTTGGTTTTTTACCACCCACCACTCAACTACACACAAAATTGACTAGTACAAAATTTGTTTTATACCACTCAGATACTCTGATAGCTCGAAGGATCGATATATGTGCAGTAGTTGTTGAGATCACAAAAAATGCTGGGTTGAACGGCAGTCACGCTCATTTGTCACCCAAGTTGTCACAAGTGCCGAAGTGGAGTCACACCTCTCATCACAGAATCCGTGTGACACCGGTGACATATGGTGACATTCTGTGACTGCCAAATGGGTGGGGGTGCCGACAATGGTGTAAGTGATAGTAATGCTATCATTGCAGCACTTATGTGCACAGCCACCACAGCTTGGCTGCTGCAGGCCAGTATGTCAGTGGGAAATGCCGGTTTCCACAATACCGTGCTGACACTACCACACAGCACGGTCATTCCCATATTGCCACACAAGCAAGCATGATGGCCACACGGCTATTACTGCAGCACATTTGTGATTCTCGGCAAGGTATTGCGGCATCCGGTGATCAGTGCAAAGCCATTACCAGTATTTATGTTGTGCCATTCTTGTAATGCCGCAATTCTATTATGCCGATGGTAGATTGCCGATGACATGTTGCCACTGTTGTGTCCTGCCAACAGTGTGTTCTGCCAACAGTGTGTTCTGCTTACAGTGTGTTCTGCCGACAGTGGTGTTGTGCTGACAGCCGTGTTCTGCCGACAATTGTGTTCTGCTGACAGCCATGTTCTGCTGACAGCCGTGTTCTGCCGACAGTTGTGTTCTGCTGCCGGTGTGTTCTGCTGCCAATGTGTTCTGCCAATGCCATGTAGTGCCGATTGTGTCGTGCCACACCCTGGCTTACTGCTACTTTAGAGAAGACCAGATGCCCGGCCCTACATTTATACAAGGGATATAGTTCCAAGGGCCTGCTGTGTATATTGGGAGGCCAAACATTATGGCCAATCATACTGAAGGGGAAGCATATCGGCTGGCCTTCCCATCTAGCTAGGTGTCCCCAGACGGAGGGCTTGCTTAATGCTCTGGGACACCACATTCATAGCCTGTCACTTTGAAGTGTACTGCAAGGCCCTCCCATATAGGTAGATAACACCTTTCTGAGGGCCCACCTAATGCTATGGGACATTGTACCTATTGTTGCCGTGTGCCCTGACTATATAGATGAAACTGGCTCCAGGGCCTACTCATAGTCATGGACCACCAATCCCATGGCTAGGTATTCTTAAAGGTACACCATGCATGCAGCCCATTGGAAAGCATGGGATGCTGTTTCTATGGCTGGCCCTGCAACAAGAAAGGGACACCAAAGGTACAGCCCAATGCAAAGCACAGGACACACTATCCCTCTGGCCCACTGACAGAAACAGGACACCAATACCACAGCCAAATTCAAAGCATGGGACACTTGTACAGAGGCCTTTCTATTGACTCCCATCCGCAGGTTAGCCGCATTGCGGCACTTACTACCGTCCTTTTGTTGAAATGCTGCAGCAGCCCCCCTGCAATCCTCGGCCTGAATGTAGCAGCTACCCTGCGGCATATAGTCCTCTGGCCGCATGCCACAGCTCCCTTGCCGCATTAGGTCCTATTGCCACAGGCCATATCCTGATCTAGTGTACTAGTGTGTCAGCCCACCAATATTACTTGGTGACAACCTCTCCATGAGCCACCAATATGGCACAGTGAAACACCTTACCATTAGCCCACTCGTATGACATGGGGATGCACCATGGCTGGGCCCTCAGCTGGCCATGTAGCACGGCCGATTGTCAGCTTCGTCTGTCCATGTTGTATGGGACAATGCAGGTGCATTATGTGGCTACATCTCCTCTGTGGAAGCTGCCTGGAGACTTTTCGAATTTGGCATGCATTTAGAATGGCCCTCGGTCTACTGCCTACCAGTTCACCTTGAGGACCAACAGTCTGTTACTTATCAGGATGATGAGGACGCCCAACAAGTTCTGGAGGAAGCAAGAAATAAGGATATCAGGCTGACTGGATGGTTCAAGGCCAATTCTGATGCTGCCTGCATTGAAGCTGGGGCTCCTAATTATCTGTATCAAGACTTTCCAAAGTGGTTTGTCTGGAAAAAGGTCAAAGTTAATGGACAAAATGTTTGGACATGGAAGCCCTGTCAACAGGCTAAAGCTATTGGACGCATGTACTCTGTGCCTCCGACTGCTGGGGAATGCTTCTATCTTCAACTTTTGCTTACCGAAGTAAAAGGTATGTTGTATGAATTAATCTTAACAGAATGTTTTGATCCAATGTAAATTCAAATATAGGGGCAACTTCTTTTGAAAATTTGAGAACATTTGAGGATCAAATTCATCCTACTTTTAAAGAGGCTTGCCATGCCAGAGCTCTCTTAGAAGATGATGATGAATGGCTACGATGTCTTCAAGATGCATCATTGATGCAAACAGGCCAACAGTTGCGAAATCTTTTTGTTATGATTTTACTTCACTGTAGTCCAGTGGATCCTCACCGTTTGTGGGCTGCAACAAAGGGTCATCTTTGTGATGATCTACAATATCAGTTGACCCATCATCTACACATGCAAGATCCCACAGAGGATCAGATTTATGACTATGGTCTTTACTTGATCAATGTCAGCCTTCGGAAAAGTGGAAAATCTTTACAGGATTTTGCAGAAATGCCTTTGCCTCAGATTCGTTGGGAAAATAGGGTTGGAAACCAGCTGATTGTTGAGCAGCACAACTATGATCTGAATGCTCTGCATCAGATTGTAGAAAATGGTGAAAGAACTCTGACTGATGAACAGAGAGCAGTTTATGATGCTATGTTGGAAAAGGTTGAAAACAATCAAGCAGGAGGATCCTTTCTTCATAGTGCAGGTGGCTGTGGAAAGACTTATGTCTGCAATCTGTTGGCTGCAGCTGTACGTGCAAGAGAAAAGATTGTCCTTTGTGTGGCATCTTCTGGAATTGCTGTTGGCGGAAATGCGACGACAAGGATCCGGACGGCGCCGTCAACGAGATGGCTTCGATTCAAACTCGACACTGGCGTACGTAGGTTCGTAGGTACGACTTATATACGATGTACCTTGTGTGGTGTGCATGTACGCTTCGATCATATATTACATACTACAACACCTTCCTTCGAGCGAAAGTGTACATAGCACTAATTAGAATGCGTAACTAGCTTCCAATGTACCATTATTGTCTGTACAAGATGTACTATTACCTGCACCAGAACTGTTCTTAGGGCAATCACATTGGTAATGACCCTTTTCTCCACAATAGAAACATGTGATATTCATGAGGGGAGTCCGGTTCCGGTGCTGAGCTCGAGTGGCGAGCACTGACGGGTCTGGCGAATCAGCGGCTGTGTCACATCCGTGCTGTTGTCGAGCTTCTTCGTTGGTGAGACGTGCGATGACATAATCGAGTGTGAACTGGTCAGGTGGGGTGGTGTCGAGGGAAATAATGAATGATTCATAGGACGGGGGAAGGCCGAGGGTGAGGGCAAGGATAATGTCTTCGTCAGAGACATCTACGCTGACTTCCTGCAACTGGAACGTGATGCGGCGCACTTCCGCAACCCAAGCTTGGATTGATGTTTCATCAGACTTGCGGAGCGTGAGAAACTTGCGGCGCAGCATGAGGTGAGTGGCGAAACCATGAGTGCAGTGGATGGTTTCGAGAGTACTCCAAATGGAGGTGGGGTCAGGGTCACGTATGTGAGCGAGTTGCAATACTTCAACATGTAGGACGATTTCTGCGCGAGCTTCAGCCAATCTCTTCATGAAGTCCTTGACGGCCTTTGAGTTTGGACTGCCAACTGGCTTGGCCTTCGAGCCATCTACATACTCCATCAATCCTCTCTGCACTAACAAAGCTTCCATCAACATTTTCCATTCATAGTAATTCGAGCCATTAAGCTTCGAGATTGAGCTCTCAGAAGGCATGGTGAAGGACAGCGTGGGAACGAGAATGTGTGACTGGTTTCAGCCCCAGCAAGCAAAGCAATGCACGAAAAAGAACGAGCGGCAGTTTCTGGATTCGGCCCCAGTGGCAATACAACAAACGACAATGACTGGCTTCGGCCCCAGCAGGCGGACGAGTGAGAACGAGCGAGAAGAACCCGACAGATAGAACAATGACACAGATCAAAAACAAGTTGGCAAGCGTCGAGTTTGTGTTGGCGGAAATGCGACAACAAGGATCCGGACGGTGCCGTCAACGAGACAGCTTCGATTCAAACTCGACGCTGGCATATGTAGGTTCATAGGTACAACTTATATATGATGTACCTCGTGTGGTGTGCATGTACGCTTCGATCGTATATTACATACTACAACAATTGCATCATTACTGCTCTCAGGTGGTCGAACTGCTCATTCACAGTTCAAAATTCCTATTCCCATAAATGAGGCCAGTACCTGCAATATCAAAAAGGATGATCCATGGCATGAACTGCTCCTTCATACATCCCTTATTATTTGGAATGAAGTTCCTATGCAACATCGACATGTTATAGAATGTGTTGATCGTAGTTTGCATGATCTGCGTGGTGTGGATGCTGACTTTGGGGGTATTCCTGTTCTTTTCGTAAGGGACTTTCGGCAAACTCTTCCTATTGTTCCCCATGGCTCTCGGGAACATATTGTGGGTGCAACTTTTTGTCGCTCTCAGCTTTGGGGGAACATACGTGTTTTTAAGCTTGAAACTAACATGTGACTGGGAAGAGATCCCATATGTGACCAATTTGCTGAGTGGCTTCTTCAGATTGGTGCTGGAATTGGCATGAGTGCTGAAAATGAAGTCACCCTTCCTGAGTACATGCACTGTGGTAATGATATGCATTCGCTTATTGATGCACTGTATGGAGAGCTACTTGACCCAACACGTGATCATGCTTTACCAAATGATTATTTCTTGGATCGTACCATTCTCTCTGCTAAGAATGTTGAGGTCAATGAAATAAACTCCACAGTTCTTGCATCATTTACTGGCGAAACAACAATTTATACCAGTGTAGACTCTGTTACCGAAAAAGAATATGACTACATTACATTCCCACTGAGTTTCTCCACACCTTGGATCCTTCTGGATTCCCACTTCACCAGCTGGAGCTTAAAAATGGTGCTCCACTCATGCTACTACGAAACTTGGACCCAAGTCATGGCCTTTACAATGGCACACGAATGATTTTGGTGTCATCTACTCAACGTGTTCTTCAGTGTTATGTGCTTCGAAAGGAAAATGAAGGAGTTGAAGGTGGCGATAATGATATTGTGCTCATTCCACGAATGGCCTTGGATGCCCCACAGGATGAGTTTCCAGTTCCACTTTGACGTCTACAATTTCCAGTTCGTCTTGCTTTTTCAATGACCATCAATAAATCTCAGGGCCAGAGTGTCAAATATGTAGGACTAGATTTACATACACCTGTTTTTTCACATGGTCAACTTTATGTGGCTCTTTCCAGGTGTACCCACCCTCACCGTGTTAAGGCCATTTTTCCTCAAGGACAGAATAGTACTTTGACTACAAATGTCGTATTTACTGAAGTGCTTAGAAATTTGATTTGATTCATTGTTTTTTTGTGATTCAAATTGAAAATGTTTAAGCTTGAATGTCTGAAAGGTATTGTGGTTTTATCCTTACTAATATGCCTGGCAAAAATAGGTAGGATAAGCATTGCCCAGCAAACTAGGATAAGCATTGCCCGGCGCTGCCTGCCGAAGGCAGGCACCAGTGCTAGCTGGTAATCATCCGGCGGCTGGACCATCCTGGCCGCACGACGTCTCATGTCATTGTAGAACGCGAGGGCCCCTCGCTCAGAGGAGTACCTCGTCTTATCGTACTTTTCAGCCGCATTCTGTGTGGAGGCTTCGTGAATGAATCGCACGAAGAGTGCGCAGATGAGGTCCTCGAAAGTCCAGTAATGGATCATGTGATCTGGGCCTTCAACTTCCTGGTCAAACCATTGGCCTGCTAAGTCTTCCAGACAGGCACCCGTGTATGTGACCCTGTATCTGTCGCGGGCGGGGCCTGTCACTTTATAAATCCTGGACCAGCGCAAAACCTGGTTCACCCATTCATTGAATATGTTGATGCTGTCCTGGCCCTTGTATGCTTTGGGCTGGGTTATCTTCATCAACTTCACTTCTGGACCTGCTGGATTGCCAGGTCGGCCAACAGCTTCGTATACACACTGTCTGTATCGGTCGAGCAGAGTGTCTGTATAGCCACTCATTCCAGGGGTCAATCCTCGATTCTGAGCTGTATAGCTCAGCTGATTATATTGCCCAGAGCGATTTGGAGTTCGTGCCGAGCATGCTTCTCTGCGCTTGCGACGATGCCTTCCGTCATTGTTGCTGTTGTCGTCTGAGGAGTCGGATCCTCCTCCTCCTCCTGGGGGTGGCGGAGGCAGAAGGTTCTGGTACCTTTGGGCAAACGGGCCTTGCTCATATCGAGGGACTTCCCTCGCTTCTTCACGACTTTCACGCCGAGCCAAGTGGGGTGGGATGTCTCGCGATCGGGTGTCTCTTGATGCCCCGTCATTCTCTGCCTGTGGAGTGTTCAATGTCACTCGTCGCCCACTCGTCCCACGAGTGGGAGTGTTGAAGACGGAGAAGCAGTCTTGCTCCTCTTCATCGTCGATTTTGCTCTTGACAGTGAATCTCGGTGTCGGGTTATCCAAGAATACATCCCTGCGTGATGTGTTCTCATTTCAAGGATCTGTTAGGAGAGCTACCCAGAGGCTGTCGAACATAGCCGCCTGGTCTCCTCCTGGGACCAACCCGTGGTTGTAGTCCCTTTCCTTGCAGGGTGTGTTTTGCCAGTCCTCGGTGAGCATCCCCATTAATTCTCGCATGGACTCCTGCACCTCACTATAACATGGAGGGTATGGTCCTTGGGAGAATGGGGAGGCAAAGAAGAAGGCACAACGGAGCTCATGGAGTCGAGTCTCCTGCTCTCCTATCACTGGTGTACTCGCCGGTCGACTAATCCCTGTCATTGGGGTGCTTGCTGGCAGACTGGTCAGAGAGCTATCCATCCTCGTAGTGTTCCTTGAGGTCGTCGACCTCGGCTCAGGTCTCTCATATATGTCGTTGAGACCACTGGTCTCCTCACGAGCAAGGGCTCTGTTTACTTCCTCTAGGCAAACTTGCCTCATACCGCCATCAGCAGTGTTGGGCACTCAGTTGCTATGGGAAAATTTTTCATGAGCCCTTTTGGGCTCACTAGACCTTGTGGTGCTCCTCAAGGTCATCCTGCGCGTTGTCGCGCTAGTACCTACAACACTCATGTCCAGGTTGTTCAAAAAATGTAAGTTGTTGCTGGCTCTGATGACTGATAGTCACACCCTCAATGAACACGACCTGTGTTATATTGAGGGTAGGTGATGGTACAGTAGTAGAGTAGTTAGAAGATAATCTGCTTATGTAACGAGCGCCAGCGCTATATATATGGGCGCTTCTGCTTATATACGCTACTATACCGAAGATAGACCTCCTAGTGATCAACAGTAAAGGGAGATTACTCCCTTTACACCCTAACTCCACATATTCCACGGAATGTCAAGTCTGGTAGGGGCTTCAATCATGAACGGACCAAAGTCCTCCTCTGTCCTGCCGGTCTGTATTCTTTTTATTTGCTTCCCAATTAACTTGACTGATCATCCAATTTCAAGGATGCGAACCAAGCTAATGAATGGTCAGATTCAGGTTGCAGGTGACCAGTGGCCGGTGTTCTTGTATGCAAACTTCACATATGATCCAGAAGACCCGTGGAACGGACTACTTCGGAGCGGCCTCCTCGTTTCGGTGAGTTTTCATACCCCATCGTTGTAATAGTGTTTAATCATCATCACCAGGCATTCAAACATATCTTCATGTCTCCAAGCTCTGTGGACCAAGAACCCAAGGCGACCTGCTCTGGAAATGCACACCTGCACGGAATGCGGAGTGTTACGAAGGTGTCTATTGCCTACATCGCCACTCAGGTATAACAATTTACATAATAAAGTTGTTCCTCGTATTGATTCATGCCAGGCCCGTTTTGCATTAACTTCGGCACAAGTATTGTATTCTCTCGTACTGACCTCGTCACCAACTCGGAGTGCTTTTATACCAGCATACTCGACCTCCTTGATGACCCTGACAAAAAGGATGAAGTGGACCAGCTTTTGATGTGGTGGAACAGGTATGTCTTAATTATGAATGTAGTTCCTGTGCTGATGACAGTATTTAGACAAATATTCCCGCTGTATGCAGACCTTGAGCGAGTGCCCTCGAAGAATAGCACCCTTGCTCAGATCAGACAGAAGCGCGAAGAAATTAAAGAGAGGGCTGTGCATACACTTATTGCAACTAGTGGTTTAGCTTGAAGGCTGGTAGTATATTAGTGCAATAACATCTTTTCTTGATCTATTTGAGTGAATCTGTGTCATATATTGATGCTTTTGTGTCTACTTTCCAATGCAACTGGTAAGTTATCCCCATGATGAGTAGCAATAGCAAGAAATAATCCTAATGTTACAAATTGTGAGAACAATATCAGAACATTGTGGATTATCAAGTCAGACACATCATGGCAGTGTGACAGCCATGCTCAGGCAAATCATACATGTTATCTATTGTTACCATAGCTGTACATTTTCATGAGTACAATTGAGATGGGGTAGATATAACAGGTCAATGGTACCAGTCTGGCAGGGTTGTTCATGGCTTCTAACTCCATCATCAGTGGTAAGCCAAGGTATATGTGGTCATCAAAGCAATCAAGTAATAACTGAACATAATAATCATTATCAGGCATAATGTTATTGGTTGTAAGAAGAATAGTCAATAGCATAACTCTATGGATTATCAGGTCAGGCATCTCATGACAGTGTTGTGGCCATGCTCAGGCAAATCATACATGTCATCTATTGTTACCATAGCTGTACATTTTCATGAGTACAATTGAGATGGGGTAGATATAACAGGTTAATGGTACCAGTCTGGCAGGGTTGTTCATGGCTTCTAACTCCATTGTCAGTGGCAAGCCAAGGTATACATGGTCATCAAAGCAATTAGGTAATAACTGAACATAATAATCATTATCAAACATAATGTTACAGGCTGTAAGGACAGTAATCAAATGCAGGGCTCTATGGATTATCAGGTTAGAAATCTCAAGATAGTATTGTGGTCATGCTCAAATATATCATATATGTCATTCATTGTCACTGCAGCTATAAAATTTGATGAGTGCAATTTAGATAGTGTAGATATAATTGTTCAATGGTGCCACCCTGGCAGGGTTGTTCATGCCTTGCAGCTCTATCACTGGTGGCAAGCCAAGGCATATATGGTCACCAAAGCAATCAAGTAATAACTGACCATGTAAATATTGTCTACCTGGAAATGTAGGGAAGTACAACTATGCATCTTGAAGAAGCTATTGGATCACTAAAGGTAACTATAGGTAGCATATATAGCATTATGTTGCACATTATGGTTTCTCATCAACTCTAGCAGAGAATATATACCTTGATCCATTGGTATGTCATAATGGCGCTAATGATTGGGATTATTAAAGTGACAAGGGAAGATAAGTGTATATAAAGTATTATCAAATTCTATTCATTTTCCTGATGGAGTTGAATGTCTTGCTTCTGATGTCCCGTTCAATCTGCGATAGTCTCACTTCACCATCCACCTTCTTCTTTGCCAGCTTTTCTGCTTCAGCTTTCTCCTTCTCTTTTCGTTCTTTCTCTGCCTTTTCAAAGTCTTCCTTGAGCTCCGGAAGCATCACAAACCTTGCTCAGAGCTTTACAGATCGTTGTGGCTGCTTCTTCTTCTTGATGTTATTGAGTTCTAGGCAAGATTGAGAAAGTGCCCACTTTGCAAGTGTGCAATGGGCATTGGCAGCCTCAAGCTGTGAAG
Source organism: Scleroderma bovista (assembly GCA_037178675.1). Lineage (NCBI taxonomy): Eukaryota > Fungi > Basidiomycota > Agaricomycetes > Boletales > Sclerodermataceae > Scleroderma > Scleroderma bovista. The sequence goes on along the minus strand of JAYMGJ010000067.1, from coordinate 132,716 downwards.
TAAGCATGCAGTTTGACTCGAATAGAACAATATTTTGCTGGTACATGCGCTGGACCTCCTTCCAAAGCTCTTCCTTTGAAAGGGCTGTTACCTGAGCAAATGATGGGACGACAGGGAGCAGTGCTGGTCCTGGTGACATGAATGTGGTGGAGCGCATTGTGCACATGGTTCCTACATCTTGGGAACAACCATTGGCATGCGAGGGGTGACACAAGTCTGACAGGGTTTGGAGTGTTTGCAATGGCTCTGATGTCGAGAGGAAAAAATGATCTGGATTGACATCTGTGCTCGATCCATCAATTTTGCCACTTTCTGACTCGTCATCTGTGGTTTGATCCCCAGAAATAGACATGTCATCTGAGTCACAGCCCACGATTTCCATTGGATTAAAGTCTGGGTCATCCTTGGCAGTGGACCAGTCTACCTCCTCTTCAAGCTCATTAGGGGTGGAGATGGGTGAAGAGGGGACTTTGGCAGGATATGATGAAGGAACATGGGCTGTGTTGGAGGATGTGAGACTTGGAGCAAAGTCTTTGTCGCCGAAAACAGATGGGTCAAGAGGGTAGAGACCTGTCTTTTTGAATGCTTTTTGGACGAGTTCAGGTGTGATAACATCATGAATTGCCATGTATTCATGTATGAAGTTGTAACGATAAATTTTGACACCCTCCAAAAGACACTTGTCACAATGTTTCGTCCAGGCATGCTGGAGAACAGAGAAGACACCAACATCCAGTGGCTGTGTCTTGTGTGTTGTCTTCGAGGGGAAGGCATGGACAACAATGCCATGCTTGTATGCGATTGCTTTGAACATGCATGTCTCATGTGAATCATGCCCATTGAGAGTGAGAACAATTGGCTTTTCAGGATCAACACGGTGCTTCTCAGCGCATGGGATAAAGTGATGCTCAAGCCAGTGAGCTGCAATCTCACAATCTGTCCAACCAGAATCTGAGAACAACACACTGTGATGAGAGAGTTAGCTAACAGTTGACATCATCACAGGGACTGCATTTTTCTGATAATACTATATATGCACTTTGCAATGAGTACCCAGTATTATATATGACTATCTGACAAGTATAGTCATACGTGGCTTTATAAGGCTTTAAGTTTTGCAAGAAATTTATAGGTAATGGCAACCTAATACATTATGATAGGCATGGTAATACACAAACTATCAGTTCTGTAAGCCCATTCGGGCTATGCCAGATAACACTTTGACTACAAGTCTCATGAGCTTAAACAAGGACATGATTTATCAGATTGGCTGAACCCTGTATTGTTCATAAGTTGAATAATGTCATATATGGCTGTATAAGGCTTTAAGCTTCACACAAAATTTATAGGTAATGGCAAGTTAGCACATTATGATAGGCATGGTAATATGCATGCTATTAGTTCTGTAAGTCCATTCATTTCATGTCAGATAACACTTTGACCACACCTCTCATGAGCTGAAACAAGGACATGATTTATCAGATTGGTTGAATTGCATATTGATCATAAGTTAGATAATGTCATCTATGGTTGTATAAGGCTTTAAGTTTCACATAAAGTTTATAGGCAATGAAAGCTTAGGACATAATAATAGATGTGACAAGTTACTCTACACCAGATCATCAGGAAATTGGTGAGAAATAGATAAAGCATTACCTACCATTTTCATGCATGTCAAGTGTATTCTGCAATGTCATTCTGATGAAGCAGTAGATCAGGCTAGTTAATTCAGGGTAGCGTAGATAGTGATGACCAGGTATATTCACTTTGGGTGAACATGATCAAGCTTATTCCTCAGCTATATCTGATCACTTTGACTCACAATAGTAGCCAGGTCCAATTGTCCAACAGAATTTGATCATTTGATCAAGTTAATCAATTTATATTTTCAATTTAATATTATCAATTCGATACAAAAACTACAGTACATATATATATATTGGGTCGTAGACTACATGGCGGTCAGCGCGCGGTGGTAGCCGCCATCGTCGACGCTGGGGATGGTGGTAGCGGTCGTCGCCGTCGCTGTCATTGCAGTGGTGGTGGTCGGCGACACCGGTGGTAGCGGTCGTCATCGTCGTATTGGGGTGGTGGTGGCCGTCGTCGTGTCGACGCTGGGGGTGGTGGCCACGTCGTCGCGTTGGTGGTGATGGTTGTCGTCGTCGTGGTATTGGTGATGGCTGTCGTCGCCGTTTGGTGGTGGTGGCCGTCATCGTCGCCGTCGACGGGGGTGGTGGCCACGTCGTCGTCGTCCAAGTGGTGGTGGTGGTGGTGGCCGTCTTCGTTGTCGTCGACGGGTTGGTGGCCACGTCGTGAGTCCGTCCAGGTGGTGGTGGTAGTGGCCGCGTCGTCGACGCTGGTGGTAGGTCGTCGTCGTTATCGTCCAAGTGGCCGTGGGGGTGGTCGCGTCATCAGGTGGGGTAGTGGCGGTGGTCGACGCGCAGTGGTCGTGGTCGTGGTCGCATTGGTGGTGGTGGTTGTCGTTGTCGTCGTAGTTGGCGTCGTCGCGTTGGTGGTCGTCGTCGTCGTCGTCGACGCTGGTGGTGGTGGGTGGTCGACGCGTGGTGGTGGTGGTGGTGGTGGCTGAAGAAGATAGAGAGAGTGACGATGGACTTAGAGAAATTTTTGAAAGTGTGCTTGTGTGCGTATGTTTGTGTCTGATTATATCAGCAGCAACATTTCCTAGTATTTACCACTACGCTACTACCACCACCACCCTAACGCCAACCGACACCGACCACCAGCGACGACACCGACCGCCACCACCACCAACGCGATGACGCCCACCACGGTCACCGGTCACGACACCAACCACCACCGCCATCACCAGCGTCGTCGACCAACGCGAGGACGACAACAACAACGCGAGGACGACGACGACCAGCGTCGACGCCCACCACCGCGCGTCGACCACCACCACGCGTCGACCACCACCACGCGTCGACCACCACCACGCATCGACCACCACCACGCGTCGACCACCACCACGCGTCGACCACCACCACGCGTCGACCACCACCACGCGTCGACCACCACCACGCGTCGACCACCACCACGCGTCGACCACCACCACGCGTCGACCACCACCACGCGTCGACCACCACCACGCGTCGACCACCACCACGCGTCGACCACCACCACGCGTCGACCACCACCACGCGTCGACCACCACCACGCGTCGACCACCACCACGCGTCGACCACCACCACGCGTCGACCACCACCACGCGTCGACCACCACCACGCGTCGACCACCACCACGCGTCGACCACCACCACGCGTCGACCACCACCACGCGTCGACCACCACCACGCGTCGACCACCACCACGCGTCGACCACCACCACGCGTCGACCACCACCACGCGTCGACCACCACCACGCGTCGACCACCACCACGCGTCGACCACCACCACGCGTCGACCACCACCACGCGTCGACCACCACCACGCGTCGACCACCACCACGCGTCGACCACCACCACCAATGCGACGACAACAGCCACCGATGACATCCACCACCACACGACAACGCCGACGCCGCCACTTATTATTTAGTTTATTTAGTATTTAGGACAACTTTGTATAAATGAACTATGAATTTTATTTGTCTGAATAACTTGGTGTGATCTTTTTTTAATTGATATGCTATTGCTATGTACTTGACTGGACTGACTAGCCAAACTGAACACTAAGCTGAGTCAAAGGGTTAGTTTTCTGATAGGCCTGACAAGGGGGTACAAGAGTGTAAAAGTTGATAAGTGGAATGTTATTCTGGCAGGATAGCTATAATTGATTATATGTTGGACACATAATGGTAGCAAGATGACCAAGTGATGCAACTCTGTTAGAAGATAGAACCATCAAATATAATGTGTGACAACAAAATGCCATGTCTATCCTGCATTATCTACAATGAGTCATTCTGATATACACTTGATCATTGTGCACTAAGGATGTTAATGAGTAATCATACATGCTCAATTATGCTAGTTCAATTGTAAGGGTGTTTAATTGCTGATATTGAGGTATATTACAATATCACTCTGATGTATGTTTATAATGTGTATCAGGGAATATCATCTCTTCCCCAGTTTCCTGATGTATTCTCCCTTTGTATTTAGCACTTTTTTGTACACAACTTATTAGCATTATTTGGTAGTCAATCCTACTTGAAAGTTTTCGTACTGAATATTTGCACTCCGACCAAACCTTCAACATTAGATAATATGCTATGCCTCGATATGGCAAGTCACGTGAGACTGCGACTGCGACTGTGACTGTGACTGCGACTACTCTGAGCCTCCCTATTGTGTGAATTGGAATGGCAAAAGTCAACTACAGTTATTCAAGGAGTACAATTTGCTTACTACTGAAGTGTATTGAAACTTGAAAGATAACACTTCCAAAGAAGGCAAAAAGTTCAGTCGTAGGACGTTCTCACGATATAACGAAGTCCCAGAACCTTGTCAAGCAAGGGAATTAGAAGTTCAACTTACCACTCGAAATGCCGCCTGCGTCGGTAGAACCCTTGCTCTCCGCATGCACATTTGGATTGCGTACTTGGAAGGCTCATAGGTAGCAAGGTAAGGCAACCGAATCACACGGATCCAAAGAAGGCAAAAAGTTCTGTCGTCAGTCGTTCCCACGATATAGCATTCTCCCAGAACCCTTTGCTCTTCGAGCAAGGGAATTCAGAATGAGCACTGGAAAGTTCGTCGTTGCGGTTTCTGATACTGCCGATGTGGATCATCGGTCCGCCAAGCGTGTTATCGTCCATGCAGATGCATTGAAGGTCCTGAAGCTGTGTTCTGGTGATGTTGTCGCATTATCACAACCAAATCAAAATGTCACAAAAAAGGTGAGAAAGGGCCAGTAGGTCGTTCAACTCGGGTTCTAGTGGGTTGGTTTTGGTTTTGTTCTTAGATACTGACCTTCCTTTGAACAGGACTTTTCTATTGGAGTTTTGTGGCCATCCTTGGACATACCACAGAATTGTATGTACCCTGGTCCCATGTATGCTGTTTGTTGCAACTAGTATTTTGTTCCTCACAGCTGTTGTCGTGTCCCGATCTCTCCTTCTTACTGCACGCATTACAGAGGGCAGCCAGGTCCAAATTACCTCTGTTCCCGGAAAGGCTGTCCATGGTGCTGGATATTGGTTACCGTCGTTGCAGAATATTCGCGAAGCTAAACTCGTTCGTATAAGGGAGACCCACCGATATACTGCTTTAGAAAAATCTACACCATTTTTACCTCGTCGCCGAGAGGATGAAAAGGTACGAAACTGGCTCACATTGGTACTTCGCGAACATCTCAGTAAGTATAGATTACATGCTTGTCCTGTGTCCTGTTTTTTTTGAACGCTGATAAAATGCCTCTCAGTTGGACTGAAGTTTTTGTTTTCAAATCAGATCGTAGAAGTCCGGTATGAGGGCGAGTTCCGAAGATTCTGTATCGAATCTTTGTCAGCAGATCTTTCGGATCCAAGCGACCTGGTTAATGCCGTGTCGGATGATATCAAGTCTTTATCTATTGGTTCTGCTACACTCTGGACCACTGGATGGGACCTTACTGTTCACGTTGTAAGCGACTGTGCCGCTGATCAAGACAATCAATCAACAAATATCCAGGTATGTTCCACAGCACTTCATTCCTTAACTTATTAAATGCGTATTTCTTTAAAGCCTGTGGTAAATTCTCTGCATAGCATGGCGGCGTCTGAGGCATATGCTACTGTTGGTGGCCTGGACAAAACCATCGAACAAATCAGAGATCTCATTGAAATACCCCTCATAAGACCGCAGCTTTTTACGCATTTCGGTGGGTAAATACCACCGATTGTGTGGCGTAATTCTTATGCTATCTCACTTTTAAACTAGGTTTGAAACCCCCACGAGGTATATTACTCCACGGGCCGCCGGGGACAGGGAAGACTCATCTAGCACGTGCCATAGCATTATCAACGAAGTCGTCGGTTCTCGTCATTAATGGTCCAGAGCTGTCGTCTGCTTACCACGGGGAGACAGAGGCACGGCTTCGTGATGTGTTCGAGGAGGCCCGAGAAAAAAGCCCCTGTATCGTTGTTTTGGACGAAATTGATGCAATAGCTCCAAGACGGGAAGAAGGCCCTGGTGGAGAAGTAGAGAAAAGAGTTGTTGCGACCCTGTTGACTATACTCGATGGAATGGAGGATGGATCTGCTAGCACGGGTCGGGGACGGGTCATAGTCATTGGTACAACCAATAGACCAAATGCCATTGACCCTGCCCTTCGTAGACCTGGCAGGTTCGACAGGGAGTTCGAGATAGGTAAGTATACTTGTTATACACACACAATATTGGTATGTTTATGTTTCTTTAACCAGGCGTTCCGGATCCCGATGCACGTTTTGAAATTCTGCAAGTATTACTTGCAAAAGCGCCTCACTCGATACCTGATGGGGACCTCCGGTCCCTTGCAAACCGAGCCCATGGATATGTAGGTGCCGACCTAAGTGCAGTTGTTCGTGAAGCCGGTACCTTGGCCATCAAGCGATGGGTGAAACAACAACCTTCTCCAATTGCAGAAACAATTACCCCGCCCTTGGATCTGGTGCTTACGTTGAAAGATCTTGCCGATGCGTTGCCCTCTGTCCGGCCATCAGCTATGAGATCGGTCTTCCTCGAGACCCCTCCAGTGAGATATTCAGATATTGGCGGTCAGACCATTGCCATCCAAAAGCTCCGCGAAATGGTCGAATGGCCCCTTCTTCATCCAGAATCTTTCAGAAGATTGGGCGTTCGGCCTCCCAAGGGTCTTCTTTTGTATGGACCCCCTGGGTGCAGTAAAACTGTCTTGGCACGTGCCTGTGCAACAGAGAGTGGGATCAACTTTGTTGCAGTTAAAGGACCTGAGGTACGAGCGTGCTTGATTGTGTGGCAGTACGGCCAATCGGCTCTTTGTTGTTCAGCTCCGCAGCAAGTACGTCGGGGAATCGGAACGAGCGGTACGGGAAATTTTCAGAAAGGCTCGCTCTGTATCGCCGTCTATTATTTTTTTCGTGCGTTGTTTACGCCTGTACAGTAAATCAATTACCTATCGCTTTCACCATAGGACGAGATTGACGCACTAGGGATGTCACGTACCGAGGACTCGGATTCCGCACATGAGGGCGTCCTGACGAGTTTGCTCAACGAGATGGATGGCGTCCAAGAGCTAGTTGGTGTGACTATACTCGCAGCGACCAATAGGCCTGATACCATCGTCAGTTCTCTCTTCTTTCTTTCTGTATGGCTGACCGATAAACTTGACAATCTTAGGATCCTGCATTGATGCGCCCAGGTCGGTTGGACCGCATCTTATATATTGGGTTGCCAGACCAGCAAGCAAGAGAAGAAATATTGCGTATTAGAATACGAAAGATGAGCGTCGGGGAGTGCTTAGATATAAAACACATCGCTGCAATGGTTGGTGCCGTCCTTTGAACAAGGATTACACGAGTCTGACGTTTTTGAAGACTGACGGATGTACTGGAGCTGAGATTACCGCTCTTTGTCAGGAAGCTGCGTTGTTGACGATGCAGAAGGACATCGACGCACCTTTCGTGGGTCGATTTTTACGTCTTCATGTGGGATTGATCTTCATGATCGACCAGGTACCCCAGAGTGCATTCGAGGCAGCTGCAAGTAGCGTTCGCAGACAAGTCACACCGGATGTCACTCGAAAGTACTATGCATGGAGCGAAAAGCTCGGCCTGACGAATGCATAACGCCAATTATGAATGCTAAGATATATGATTCCAGTGGGTCGAGACGCACGCACTCGCATCAATCCAGTTAATTGACCCGACGAGAGCTCTCTACTTGGGTTGCAGCCTCATTCCCTAGGAAGAGATACCACCGACCCTGTCTGTAGACCAATCTTGTGGGCTTGCAATAACGAGGTCACAAGACTGGAATTCGAGACATTTAAACGGAACAGTGACTGTGGTGCTTGTGCTGATGAATATTCTAATATTCTACGTTTCTGATGATAAGGAGTTTGTCCCCACTTGAAAGGCAGCGCAGAGTGCCTCCGCTGCTCGACCTCCAGACTACGGATAGGCTCAAGGCTTGAGGTGCCGAGGGTTACCTACCTGAGTTTCGGGTAGTGTCAGTGATAGAATGAGTCTATTAGGATTGAATCTGGTTGAATTGTTGATTTATATGTTCGCCTTGTCGACTTCCATTGATTAGCCCAAGGTACAAGGGTACTCCATATGCAAGTAAAGGCAATTTGTGTTACTATTTGAATGGTAACAAGGGATCAAAGTACCATATGACGCCGGGAAACACCCTTGGGCCACAAATTCACGAGACCTGTAATCCCAGCAATTCCCTCGCCATTACAAATGATATGCGACACCTTGCATTCCGCTGTCACTGGAGTATGTGTCTCCAACTGGATCAACAACAGCACCGAATTATCTGATAATGCCCACAGGGCAGACATACAAGTATCTTCTGCAACCAGGAGTGCAGGTCCTGTCGCCCTCCTATTCGATTGACCAGCGTCACATTTTGGTTTAGAAGCGGCCGAAGAACATCATGTTCAAGTCAGGTTGCATATCCTTGTACAAGTTTTTCCAGAGCTGCCCCGGATGCGAGCTGAAATTCACCCGTGCCGCTGCTCTTCATCATACCGCCCTTCTTGAGGAATCTACCCTGAGCTCGGACCACCTCCTTCATTCGCGCTTCTGCATCACCTGTCCGTCCGGAGATATACATGTCGTGGTCTTTCGAATGACTTGCCGCACCCCCAGTTCTGGCTTTCTGTTTTTTGTCGAACGTCCTGACTTTGGTTGTGGTGTTACTATTGGTGCTACCAATGCTCTTAGGCGCCTCGCGCAGAGCAAACGACTTCGCAAGGTGTCCGACGTGGAGATTCCGGACGTGGAACATGTGTTTTTCGTTAGTGGGATGGGTTGCATATGCCCTCATGTGCGACAAAAAGGCTTTCCGAGCGAGTTCGGTATGCTATAGAAACAGTCAACAGGGCAACCCAGGCACCGATGTAACAGCGTACCCCTCTCTGTCGCAGCACCCATCGTTCGAAAGCCAGCTGCACATTGGTGGCACGAGATTCATACTCGGAACCGCTGCCACCAAATCCCTTGGTCAGTATGTCCTCGACACTCGTGCCTTCCAACACAATGTTTGGCATTTGAACATCGGATGAAGATTCATCATTCCACATTTTCTCCTGGATCCATTTGACCCATTCCGATTCACTAGGAGCGACTATACTCCAAGCCTCTCCACCCTTCCCTGCGCGGGCTGTTCGACCGACGCGATGTATGTATTCCGTGGCGCTGCCTTCGGTCGGCAGATCATATTGTATAATCGCCCGTACAAGGGGGAGATCAAGACCGCGCGAGGCCACTGAAGTACAAAGTAATATCGAGGAGAATATAGAGGGCTGTTTGCGAAATGCTGATGGCGCAGCTGTGAAGCCACGGAGGGATGCAAGACGGATCGGAGTAGACAACGACCCGTGCAGCCGGAAGATGAGAGTACCAGGTAGAAGAGCAGATTGCACCGCTACTTTTTTGCCAGTGAGTTCCAAGTCCGTAGACTTCCCACCCGCATTCAGTTGCCCGTCCACAGAATCCGAGTCACTCGCATCGGGTTCATTCTCTCCCATCGTTGTCCCTCCTAGCAGCCGCCAGTGGAAGTCTACGGAATCCGTACAGCTCAGAAATACGATAATTTTGCACTCCTTCTTTGGTTGATTTTGGGAGAGGATGAAACGAAGCAAGGCGACCAAAGCAACGAGCCGCAACTTGAGTGGTACTATAACGTACTTTTGGGTCAGTTGGGATGGGGGAACGAATTTGGCAGATGACGACTCGTTAGCAGAAGCATGCCCCTTATGCAGCATCTCCTGGGGCTCCTGTTCGGTATCGAGAGCTCTGATCATGATGGGATTTATCAAAGTTGTCCCGGCCAGCTTTTGAACATCTTCTCGTATGGTTGCTGAACAGAGGATCGTCCGCCGTCGACGGTCCCAGTCCCAACCACCGACTTCCAAACTCTTACCCTCCTTCACTGCTTGCATGGCCAATCTCTGACGGCCATCGAGCCCTTGGATAATACCCTTGATAGTCTCTTCGAACCCAAGTTCCATTAGACGGTCGGCTTCATCCAACACTAACCACCTGCATTTTCCCACATTAAAGGATGAAGTATTCTGGAGGTGATCAAGTAGTCGTCCAGGCGTTGCAACAAGTATCGGGATACCTTTCCTCAGGCGCGCCTTTTCGTGTGCTTTAGTAGCACCTCCAGAAAGAAGGCCGGATACAAGCCAACGGGTATATCGCGGGGAATTCTCTGCGTTGTCCGATTCGCCATCTGATCGCAGTTTGAGTTTAAGAAGTGACTCGAGAACATCCGATATTTGCTTTGCGAGCTCTCGAGTAGGGGCAATGATGACAGCAAGTGTGCCAATGGACCGGTCGATGTAGGAATGCGTGCTGAGTGGCAAAAGGTCATGAATGATGGGAAGGAGGAACGAGAGCGTCTTTCCTGAGCCTGTCTGAGATTGGATGAAAACATCCCTGTCAGCCATATCAGCTGAGGGTGGTCGAGTAAACACGGGAAGAGCGGCACGCTGAATGGAAGTCGGCTTCAGCACTCCCATTTTGTTTTCTAAGTGGGTAACAAGGAGCGGATGAAGGAAAAGCTCAGGAAAGCCTGCAGTGTTTGCTAGCGGGGCATTACTTGGTTTCAAGGTCAATTTGTTGGCAGAAGGTGGTTGCGGTGCATCGATTTTTGGGTTGTGTGAGAACAAGGAAGATATTATCTGTGTAGATGGTTTTGGACGATCAATAGCGGTAATGACGGGCTGATCGGGAGCCTTGTCTCGACGCGGTCGCTTTGCTGGGCGGGAAGACTCGCCCTCGCCCTCGAATGCTTCCCGAGTCTGGCTTGTAGACGAATCGATATGGGGTGCCCGAGCTTCCCGTTTGAGCACCCTCTTAGACTTGGCCCTGCCATCAGAATGCGTTGAGTTGCTGGTTGCTCTCGCAAGTCCATGCTCACCTGTCAGTCCATCGTCCTGACTTCGTGGAACTTTTCCGTTTTACTGGAGCGGCCGCCTCGACGGATATGTTCAACACCAATCCATCATCCATGTTTGCTGCAAGGAGATTCGCATGAAAGGCCAAACTCGTCTTCCCACGAAAAGACTTCATTCGCTCACTCACACACTCTCTACACTTCTTACTTTGCAATGCTTGGTCGGATCTCCCTCGCATTCATTATAGTCTCGCTCGCAGCGTTCTTCTGCGCTCCGTCCGTGGATGCTGCGAAGGGCCCAAAAATCACCAACATTGTCTACTTTGACATTAAGCATGGAGAGAAGCCTATGGGTCGCAGTGAGTGTATCACTCGCAAGCACGTCCAAGGTGTCTGACTACTCCTCAGTTGTTATGGGTCTCTATGGCGGAGTAGGTTTAGTTGTTCAATGCCCTGAACACCACGTTACTCAATTGCATAATACGGTAGTCCGTTCCCAAAACCGTGGAGAACTTCCGCGCCTTGGCTACTGGCAAAGACAAAACTGGCAATGAACTCGGCTACGGATACAAGGGCTCGAAATTCCACCGTGTCATCAAGAACTTCATGTGAGTCTCATGGAAATAATTCTCTTTAGGCACTGGCTAATTCTTCCTTAGGATTCAGGGTGGTGATTTTAGTGTGTTGCTCGCATTCTATGTGAGCAGTCATCTCACAGTGCTTTTTATGTAGCCCGCGGAGATGGGACTGGTGGCAAGGTTGGTGTATAATCTCTGACACAACTTGTCATTGACCACGTTGCGCTACTTCAGTCTATCTACGGTGACAGATTTCCCGATGAAAACTTGTAGGTAATGTGAATATTTGATAAAGTAAACTGCTAAGCGCCCTTCAAGCAAACTCAAGCATACCGGGCCTGGCACACTTTCAATGGCGAACGCAGGAAAAGATACCAATGGTCACTTAGATCCATTCTCCCCACTAACACCTCTGACATAATCCACCTTAGGTTCACAATTCGTAAGCCGTTTGTATTTCATTCGTCTCGGTGACCTTTATTACTTTCCAGTTCATTTGCACTGTCGTGACAGGCTGGCTTGATGGTAAACATGTCAGTGTCTGTTGATAACTGAATTAGCACACCCTGAACATTGTCACTAGGTCGTCTTCGGCAAAGTTCTGGAAGGAATGGACATTGTTTATGCGATTGGTCTGGTTATTTTTATGCACTGACGAACTATTCTAACGGACGCTTTAGAGGACGTTCCAAAAGGGCACGGCGACAAGCCGGCTGAGGACGTTGTCATATATGACTCCGGAGAGGCTAGTGCATTTTACTTCCCTCAAGCGCTACAGCTAAAACTCCATTGCAGCTGCCAGTTGAGCCCACTTATGATGCGGATGGGAAAGAGGTACCTCTTCGTGCTGAGCTATAGTTCAGCTCTTATCTTCGTGAAACAATCATGTCAATAAATATTTGTTACTTGTCAACAGGACATCGATGTTAAACCTACTTCGACTCCTCTCGTTGATGGCCCTTCAGTCGACAAGGAGGCAGATATCGAGAATGCTACCAACCTTCCTTGGCCCTTGGAGAGGCAATATTTGGGCGCACTTTTCATGCTACTGGTAGTTTCCTCTGCAGGATGCGTGTGGTGCGGTGGACTCCACCTCCTTCGCCGGGCACGGAGTGCAAGCTACAGACGCGTTAGTAATGAGGACCTTGAGAAATGAGTTGGCGCAGTAATAGTCTCCAGTCCATTCCTTCTGTCTTTACACGTATTTTTGTCGCTGAACCTAAATTTGGAAGATACGTAACACTGAACTACTTCATGAAACAATGGATAGCGCTGACCTTTGACGCCGCACTTGCTCACAACCACCTGACCTGACCGACGAACTAGTGATGAAGCATGGCTCTTTTATATGAGCGACGGTCGAAAAGATCACGTCTCGTGTCCCGGCACCCGGCTGTCTTCATCCTCCAGCTGTTCTGGGTCATCACAGTCATCTGGTGTCAGTTCGGAGCATTCTTCTACAGTCTAGCACATTGCAGGTGGCCGGATAAGGTGTTGCAATTGCGGGTGAGTACAATCGTTTATTTATGTCCTGGTTAGTCTTACTTTTTTTGCTGAAGCCACCCAATGCGACGAAGCCTACTCGGGTATTACTGATTGCTGATGCTCAAGTTCCAAATCCTGCCACGCAGAGGTCATGGTGGGGAGAGGATCATGTTACGATGTATTTGCGCAAGAGCTGGAGCGTCACTTCTCGTCTTCGTCCTGATGTTGTCATCTTTCTTGGGGACACACTTGCCTCTGGGCGTTATGTTATGAGCAAAGAAGAGTACGTGTACCTTGCACGTTTCAATTCCCTTCAAGCTGATATCCTTGTCCCTCGGCATTAGGTACGATGCCTACTATCGTAGATTTGCATCGATCTTCCGACGCGGCGACGAGATGACCTTTTACTTCATTCCGGGAAATACAGATGTCGGGTGTGTGCATTACTTATACCTGGTCATTTTGATGCTGACGCGCTCACAGCATAGGAACGTCCTCATCCTTTTCAGAGGATGCTCCACGTTTTTTCACTGAGTATTTTGGGCCATTAAACCAGGCCATCACCATTGCCGACCACGAGTTCATTCTAATTGACGCCACAAAACTCGTGGAAGAAGATTACCATCGACACGCTCATGGTAAAACGTTCGAGGAGTGGACTCCGCTCAGCGGTGGACCAATCGCGTTCTTAACATCTGCCATGGATGCTCGACACGATAGACCCACCGTCCTGTTGAGTCATATTCCGCTTTCTCGTCCCGTTAGACAGTCTTGCGGTCCTCTTCGGGAAAAGGGCTCGATTCGTGCTGGTGCCGGGCACGGTTATCAAAACATGCTTGGAAAGCAGACAACCGAGTTCATCTTAAGAAACCTTCAACCATCGATTGTTTTTAGGCGAGTCGAATTTTGGCCTTGTGTTTATGTTGGGATTAATCTTTTTGCATAGCGGAGATAACCGCGATTATTGTGAAGTTGTGCACGAGGTGGCTTCTCCTCGCGACACAGATACGAAAAGGGAGGTCCGAGAGGTGACCGTCAAATCCTTTTCACCGTCACGACATATCAGATGGCCTGGGTTTCAGCTTATATCCTTGATATCTCCAGATCCTGAGGGTCAGTCTGGACCTACTATTGCGGACACGTCATGTTACCTGCCTGATACCCGAACCATGTACAAGTCTATATACCTTCCTTCCCTCGTATTGACGGCAGTTGTTCTGCTGTACATAAACATCAAAACTCACCGCCACCATCGACGTATCTCCTCGCTTTCATCGGTGCCGGAGACACGTTCATCTGGGCCCGAGTCTGCGGTTTGGTCGGCGTGGTCCCCTCGACCAAAGGTCTTGACGAGCCCGACGAACCTACTTTCCCCGAACCCTCGGGTGCCCAGTTCAAGAGTCCCAAGCTATCGTGTTACCCCTCTTTCGTGCACACCTCGGAGTTCTCCACTTCTCAGTCCGATCACGCTATTTCCAGCCGAGGACGAAGTGGATGATCCATTAAGCCCGACACACTACCTTGCACGTAGAGACCATGATAATCGTGGCGAAACTTGGACTACAGGGCATGAGGATGAAGGGGACTTCTCGAGCAATGGAACTGCGTTCTTGCCACCCCCACGATCTCAACGTACCCGAACAAGGTGGTGGTCATGGACAAGGTCATTCGAGTTGAATGGGCGGCGGCGACGCATCACGATTAACTTACTTCGTTGGGATGCCTGTCACGAATGCTTTGCCTCCAGGAGCCTGCTGCCTTTACTTCGGGGACAGGGACTAATATCGCAGTTTGCGTGCGATGTTGTCAGGGTCGCCGCACCTGCTATGATAGCCCGGATAGTTCTTCAGTGGATAATTTTTTGATTGACATCCCTCACAGACTGACATTTCATCTTTCCACAACGTAACATCTCTGTTTCTGTTTGCTATCCTTTCTTTTCCCATCAATGAGTTGGTTCTCTCAGAGGGCTGCAGTCATGGTTACATTAGGACATTATTATCTTCACAAACTAGCTGAAATATCCTCTTTTAAATTATCCAGGTGAAAGCATACCCTGCTGCACCCAACACTACCATGACAGTTAGAAAACAATAAAAACGTCGGTAGAGTAGCGACACTCACGGTATCCAGTAAGCTTTTCCAGTGGTGTATGGAAATACACACTAGTAGTATATGCGGCAAACAGCCATATGACAATTATCGCCGACGTGTAGATGACAGCATATTTATGTGCAGGCGTCCAAGCCGAAGGGGAGGAACGAAGAGACGATGTGAGCTGGTCGGAGAGGAAAAGGACGGACATGGTTAGGAGGAATATGTGTCCAGAGACATCATGACCTCTCCTCATCCGTGGTGTAGTTGTCCAAGGTCCTTCTGGCAGGAGAAGGGGATAGGCAAAGAGCCCGGGATGCGTGAGCGGGGATAATCTCGATTTCGTGAAGCAAAACTCGTTTGGGATGGGGAAGGAGGCACCAGAAGGTAGCGCTATCGTGCACTCGCCTCCGGATGCTGCAATAAACCGATCTATCAATGCAGGACCGAAGAACCAGCTCGTAAAGACAAGCCAAGCAGCCGTTGCCGCAATCCATTTGGACAGTCTCCGGATAGATCGTTGTTGACGGGGACTGGTTATCCAGAGGAACAGAAAAGTGCTCGAGGTCCAAGCCCAAGCACGTTTAATGAACACGACATTGAGGAAATTGGACTTGGTCGCAAAGTAATGGGTATTGTGGAGGTGATGAGGGAGATGCGTAATCAACGGATCTGATGTGTCGAGGTATGTGCTATTCTTGACAGAATAAACAGTTCCTAGGAAAATGATGAGCGTCAAGGTGGTGAAACTTGCTTGCAGCAAATCTATCTTGAAGGGCATGGAGTGCAGCGATGTCGTGGACGGTAGTGTGTAAAGGGTTTTCCAGCCAAGCACGTGACTAATGATATACCCTAGACCGCATCTAAAGTGACAGTACACCAACAGTACCAAGTGCTAACTTTAAGGAACTCTCATCGTGAAGACCAAGCGCTATCTAAACGATCCAGAACGCCCTGAACCTCTCGCACGGCAGCCTTGCGTTGCTGTCTCGCATCAGGCCAATCAGCCCCTGGTAAGTGCAACGCATCAAGGCGGAGAAGAGATTGTAGGAGGAGTTCTGATAGGCGGGTATGATCAAGAGACGTGGGTACTTTGGATGGGTTGATATCTTGGGCAGTCTCAAGAATCGCTAGTGGATTTGAACAAGCCAGAACGAAGGCATCCACATCAGGGGCGAGTGTAGCGCGTACACGGTCCAACTCGGCACGAATCGCGCCGATCATGTTCTCTTCCGTTGGTGGTTCCTTTGCCTTGGATGGTGGCTGGTACGGGGCAGGGGCTTGTGGCGTAATGTGGCCCCCGATGAGTGCAATAGTCGAGTTTTCGCGGATTTTATACGCGGATACTGGTTGGAGTAAGGTAATCAGGCAAGTTGCAGGAGTATATGCAGAAAACGCACGAAGAGCTTGATCATCTTTCATCACTGCGCCAGCGTGGATGAGCTTGAACGACTCTGGCGGGAGCTGTGTGTACTCTGCAATGTCTGCTCTAAGCTTCCCCAAGGTGGTGTCGGGAGGCGGTAATGGGAAGTGCAACACCTCTCTGTCCCATTTGACGTGGATCATGGTGCTGAACGATTGGCGAGATGGTGGGCAGAATAGGCCACGGATTTGTGCAATGGCTGCACGAAAAAACAGCACAAGGCTGATCACGACTGGTGACTGTGAGCAAATAACGTGAAAGAATTGAGGTCTGATATCACACCTGCGTGCAGTGGAGACAGTTTGGAAAGAGGAGTGATGTGGATGTGTAGTGAGACGGTGGCTGGCGTGACTGTAGCCGTGCTCTACTAGGCAGACGATGTACTTGTCCTCAAATCCGACGTCGTAGCATGGCGTCGACAACCAATCCCCTCTACGGAAACTATCATGGGTGCGTCTTACTCGCCCGAATGCACTCTCCATCACGACACCTATGTCTGGCCAGGTATTATTCCAAGCGACCGTTTGTACGCGATTCACGTCTGTCCCTTCTGCCTCCCCACTTTTTCGCCGGAAAGACGGTTCTCGACATTGGCTGTAACGAGGGGTGGGTGACTTGCGAGATTGGTGGGTGCATTCATTACAGGCGTAGGCCTGCGCCAGTCTTACAATGCCATATGATAGGACAACTCTGGGGTGCCCAGGGAATTCTTGGTGTTGACATCGATGATACCCTTATTCGAGCTGCTTGGAAAAGGCGGCGCAGCCTTTGGAGTCAACAGTCTCTGGGTCTGAGGCTTCACGACCCCTCGGTTGTGACACCCAAACGAGTCAAGCAATATCATGATGATGACCATGATTACTTCCCTGCGTCCTGTGAGCATAGCTACGGGCCACTCCCAATCCCCAGTAATCGAAGAGGAGTCGCGGTGTTTCCTCATAATGTCACTTTCCGCACAATGGATTGGATGACTGAACAAGATGCAAGTGACGAATCCAGATATAACATTGTGCTCGCGTACGAACATCGTCTGCCCGTGATTCTTCCGGTATTGAATATTGTCTGATGCAGCCTTTCGATCACAAAATGGATCCATTTGAATCACGGTGACCATGGGATAAAGACGTTCTTTCAAAAAATCCACAGGAATCTAAAACCAGGAGGAACTTTGATTCTGGAACCACAGGCTTGGGAAACATACTCAAAAGCTAGACGCATGGATGAAAGATTGAGAGATACCGCAAAGCACTTGCATTTACGTCCAGCCGACTTTCACAGAGTATTGGGAGACATCGGGTTTGGGCCACCAATGCACCTGGGGTCGGTAGGAGAAGGAGGTCAGTGTTGTGAAATCCGTGTTTCCCGGGCTGCATTGACATGAACATAGGTTTTCGTCGTCCAGTAGATCTCTACGTCAAAATTTGACTCATCTCCCAAACACTTCCTCGGGGAAATGGCGTAGATCTGGAATTACATATGTACTTTTGACCTGCTTGAGCTTGTAATATCGTACCGTGGTTACCTTATTTGGTAATGCCAATATTGATTCGCTGCGTCACGTTGAACGGCTTTTGATCAAAGATGCCCAGCTATGTCGAACCTCCCAACAGCAATCTAGTATGTAGCCTCGATATAACGCGGGCACCTATTACTTACTTTCATTCAGATATGTTGCATTTGCCAGTTAGTATTGTTTCAAGCAATGGCAGACATCAAGCGGTTGGATGACAGTGCTCTTCCAGTGCCCCTTTCACGAACCCAACGACTACAAGAACATGTATGCACACTTTCTGCTACGATTGTATTACAGAAGCCGTCAGACACTCTCCGCAATGCCCTATTGATCGTTTACCTCTCTCAACTGAGGATTTATCGTCCGCGAATCCGATTGTCAAACACGTCGGTACCAGCACCAGTTCTCGCCCATTCAGTCGCTCATTCGGTTTCTATCACAGCTCGTAGATGAACTTCTGGTCGAGTGCGTGCATCGTTCCACAGGCTGTACGCATATATGTCAGCGGCAGTTGTTAGAATCACATCTCAAACAGGCATGTCCCTATGTCACGGTACCATGTCCAGAAATCGACTGTGATCAATCAGTCTTGCGCAAGGACTGCGGAAAACATGCAGATGTCTGTGTCCATCGCTTTACAACTTGCCAAGGCTGCGGTGTTTCTGTCAAGTATGGTAGTCTCAATGTAAGTTTACGCCGCACTGGTCTATCGACAATGCTGAGAGGGAGGCTGAAACTAGGATCATTATTCTGAGTGTTCCTCAGGAGTGGCAACATGCTCTCTGTGCACTGCCGAGTTTCCAAGATCAAAGACACAGGAGCACATTGCCACTTGCCCGAACATCGAGGTTTCCTGTGTCTACGCCGATAACGGGTGCTTTTGGACTGGCCCTCGCCACGAATTATCAAGTGTCCATATTCCATCGTGTCCCTATGAAGCTTTAAAGGGCTTCTTCGCTAATAACACCGTCAAGATGTCTGCGCTGATGGCGGAAAATGCTACTCTTAAGGGAAGAGTACAGTCGCTGGAAGGCCTCGTCCAAACCACGCAGCGTGAAATACATTTTATGAAGAGTACGTTGGGCCCGTGGTATCGATTCGAGACACAGCGATTGGATCGAGTGTCAGCGTCCTTTGTCCGTGACGATAGTCATGCCGGAGTCAGATCGATTACTTCCCCCGACACCGCTGGCCAGCCATTACCCATGACAGATCCAGTTGACACCGCTCATCCACCCATACATCCTGCTGATGCCGATGACGCTGCGGCTTATTTTTCAGTTTCTGACCCAGGGGGCCACCGTCGTACGCCGTCCACACACCATCCATTTGGGGCCATACTCGACGCCCAGGCTCACGCACATCAGCGGTCGCTCTTGTTTCCCGTTGCCCCGCTCAATTTAGGTACCTCATTGGAAGGAACCCTATCTGGATTGCGGGAATCCATAGCGGCAATATCCGCCTCGGTCGAATCTTTTGCGCGCCAGAATGATATCGCACTCACTACCGAGAGTATGCGGATAAATGAGGAACTTGGGTCACTGAGATATGCCATTCAGGGCATACGTTTACAGGTGTGTTCCACCGGTCCCCCCCGGTTACCGATTCACTCTATTGACACTTGGGTGCGATGAATATTCGGGTGGACAAACAGCTACACCGTCTCATGATGGATAGGAACGCTCAGGTATCTGGACGAGCCAGCGAGCCTTTATCCGCCACCGGTTCAGTACCCATCGTACCCGCCACGCTCGCGCTCAGCCCCACACAACCTGTCTTCCACCCACCAATGATGACGCCACCTTTCCATGGGTGCCCAGGTACCAAGCTGTAGTCATTTCGGGCCTAGTGCTGTATCTTTGTCTGGGTCGATTGATGGGAAGATGGCTCCTGGCTTGAACCCGATCAGGAAGTAGCGATGGATGTTACTATAGCGCTTTGGCGATGCAGTGGCGTATGATCTCGAGGGACCCCGAAAGGTTTTGCGTTTTCCAGGCGTAGCAAAGCGTCGTATGTATTTTTTCCATTGATCAGAAACGACATCGACAGCTGGCTGCTGTTCAAATGCAGCCATTCAGGGATTTTTATTGCCCGGAGCTAACCCAGACGTTTTATGTCTCCCCACAATTATGTATTACAGGTGTGTTTATTATGTTTGTCCTGTTGTCATGTTCCGCATCCCAGGATACTTACATAGACCAGTGCACGTCCACCTGTGTGACTCAGGGTCTGTCCGGGCCTTTACTTCTTTGGGGATGGGTTGGCGCAAAAAGAGCTTGGTGATATGATTGCCAGACACGACATAGTGACCTTTGGTTGGTGGATCATCAATGCCGTTGATGTAATTGGCTAGCTGGTGCTGACGGTTCTGAAATACACCCAATGCGATGAGTGTCAGAGTCCATCACGAGACCGAGAATGTCCATCACAGCATGGTTGTTATCATCCTTCGGTACAGATATGCTTCCACGGGGAACAATGCGGTATTTCATAGGTTTTGATGAAGCACAGCTAGTGGTTTCCTCGTCAGGTGTCGGGCGCGGGTATGCGGTTTCCATACGAAATCGGAATGATATGCTTCCAAACGCCGTGATGTAGTGAGGCAATCACCTGAAGGTCGCCTAGGATGGACGACTTGGATGATCCAGGGCTGAAATTCGGGCGTAAAGTAAACGACTCGGGTATTACTCATCAGAAACGGAGATGTCATGAGAAGACTACATGCGGAGATTACTATGAGCTATGATTGGGATGATAAGTAGGGAAAGTCGACGTTGGAGACGGATTCGGAAGAGCATAGACAGAACAAATAAAAAATAATGACGTACAACGATGGACGGGGTCCAAAAAAATAGGGAAAGAATACACAAGATAGAAGGGGTAACAAAATAAGACAAGTGAAGAATAATAGACTAGCAAAATAAACAAGTGAAGATTAGTGGTGAAGGGAGGAACCAACGCGCGCGTGATCCACAACAAGTACATCTGGAATGAAAAAAAAGTAACGAAACGAGCGAGTTTTGCAAACCAACGAAAGCGAGCTGAATATCCATGGAGTGAACACAGCACGGCACTTTGGGGAGTATAATGGGATAGATCAGGACCAGAGAAACAAGGGTTGGGCCGCAGAAGAGGCTATCAGGACGGAAAAGGAATCAGGGGAGCGGACGAATACGAATCACGTATGCTGCTGAGGAATAGCTAAAGAGGATGAACGTCCGATCGGATATGCAAGAAAGACACGCCGAGTCAGCAGAGCGACAGAGCAGGGTCCATTTTATGTAGTGACAGACGAGGGTGGGAGAGAGAAGCGAATAGTTTAGGGGCTGGGACCGTAATGTATGAGGAATATAGACGGCGGGAACAAGAAAAAAATGAGGGTGAAGGGCTGCTGGTGTACGACTTGATCTCCGGAACTCGGAACCCCAAACGTTGGGAACGATGCGGAGCCAACAGCGAGGGTAGTCGAAGGCGATCATGTTATGTACCATGAACGCCCCATGCCTCTTGCTCATGATAGGGACCACCAGGGAACTCACCCACATTCGGCTCCGCCTCATGTGGAGGAGTAGGCACCCCAACAACGTACCCTCGACTGGGTATCTCATGCAGACTCATGATACCAGTGCCAGGTGGGACAGGGCCGGAAACAGAGACAGGACCACTGAGAGAATAGGAGCCATTGCCATGGGGGTACACCAACTCAGTCGGTGGAATGGGATGGGACTGGTGCTGGCGCTGCTGCGAGGGTGGATGGTGATGCTGCGCCTGGGGATATGCTCCACTAGCGGGGGCCGTGATAGTGCCATCGGGTACGAATGATCTTATATCATGGGTCGAGAAACGGGGTTGCTGAGGGACATATCCACCTGGACCCGAATTCCATCCATGTAGCGGGTACTTCATTTCTCCACCCATATTTGCGGCATACATGCCATGGCCATGTGGATGGGAAGAATGGTCTGGAGTGCCGACGGGGGAAGGAACTACACAGGGTGGAATGCTGCCCCTCCGCGCGGCTCTCATCTCATTTGCTGGGACCTTTATCACCGAGGTCAAAAACACGCCATAAGAGCGACGCGAGGTACTCACGTTACCGAACTCATACATCGGTTCGACACGCAAGGAAGCAGGAATTGATCCAGGGTTGGCGTCCTTGGTCTGGGGACTGTCATTGGGTGACAGCGTAGACGTCGACGAAGCGTATCCGGATGGTGCAGGGGTGCTCATGTCGTTACCGACATGCTGGCCGGTCATGTTGAGCCCCGACATGCGTAACTCGAGATAATGACCCGACCCACTTGATATCCGCGCGAAAACCAGTGTCAGCGTACACTCTTACTCAGAAAACGGTGTCTACGAAATACAGAATAGAACCAACAGTCGAAGTCGAACAGAGACGAATGGAACAGAATTCGAAACATATACTACGAACCGAGAAGAAACAGAGAAAAGGCCTCACCTGGACCCCTTCCTCCCTGCTTCATAGCCCATCTCTGCTGCAACACAACTGCTGACGTCAGAAAACATCGCACTTGAATCACTTCCCGTGATACTTGCCACGCTGCCGAACCTAGATATGCCACTGAAGCTGCTGCTACTGGCAGTGGTGGACACGGCGTCCTCAGTCTCGGCATCACCGTCACGTGGACCACCAGGTAGACCGCCGCTTGCTGCACTCATGATGCTGGTGGTGCTACCACGGGGGAAGGCCCAGCGATGAAGTTCCGACATGGGTAAATCTGGGGAGGGGCCATGGGCAGACGAGCCCGACGAGCTGGGTGGGGTGTCCACATCGCCGGGTACTGGGGACGTGTTCGGGGGAGTTGATGCCGAGGAGGGCTCGCCGAATTGGAAGTCGGGTGCTGGGAGTGGCCCTGGGCCGGGCGAAGACAGGGTGCGGGAGGTGAGGGCATACAAACGGGTGTCGTAGGATCTGCGAGAGGGGATGTTGGGGACGGCTGAGGAGGATGATGAAGAGACTGGGAGGGATGGGCCGGCTTCGGGCACGGGAGGGAAATGCGAGCCACGGAGAGGCAGCCAAGCGTGGGGTTCTGATGCGCGGTGGGCGAGGACGGGGCGTGAGTACGGATGCACGGCGTGCGAGACGGCGCGGGTTGCACCGGGACCGCGTGTAACAGCCTGAGTAGACCCTGGTGGGGACAATGGGGACTTGGCCAGCAGCGCCTCGTTTTTCTCTCTCGCTATGTGCGCAAAGGGGTGGTGCATTAGTCTATAGCAGTTGACGTCTAGAGAGTTGCGTCTGTCGACGGGATGGGGCAAGGGATGGAGTGAGTCGGCAGACATGGCTGGCAGAGATCCACGGCGTATGTTGTGGAGATCTGGGTCCTGCAGCCTGTAATTCCGAGCAGGGGCATGGTGGGGAGGCATGTCACCGGTGGGTGTGGTTTGCCAAGCTGGCGAAGGGACAGAAATTTTGAGGGCAGGGATGTGTTCGGTGGGTGACGGGTCTGGTGTTGGTGGAGCGACGGGTTGCGCAGTGGCTGCAGAGTCGTCTTGGGCAGTGGTGGCATCTGGGGAGGACGGGCTGGTGTCTGGTGGAGACAAAGGTTTTCCTTGCTCGAGCTGGGCCGAGGCGCGTTTGCGGAGCTGCTTGTCCTTTGCCCGTCTGAAGGGGGTGAGGCTGACGGGAGTGAGAATGCACACGAGAGCATACCTGTTCTGGAACCAGACCTAGACGGGACACGATGAGGACGCGTTGGAGGGAGAGAGAGGACGGGGACGAACCTGGACAGCGCGGGGACCCATGTCGAGCTCTGCGGCGAGCTTTTTGCGGAGCGCAGCATTTGGTTTTGTGTCCTTGCGGAAGACGTCTTCGAGGACCTTGAGCTGCGCTCGCGATGTTCTCTTGCGGTGCTTGACTTCGTTGGGGATGTAGGGGAAGAAGGTCCTGAAATCGACAGAGGTGGGGTCGACACCGGGGGGCACCAAAGCAGGAATGCAAGTGTTTTGGTACCTTGGGAGAGACGGCGATGGCGTACTTGCGTCCATCTGGGTGGGGTGTTGGTCGAAGGAGGACAGAGGAGGGGAAAGGAAGAGAGGGCTGGTGAGAGAAAGGGCAGGGTCCATGATATGCAGTAAGGTTTATGTTCCACAGCTGCCAGGGAACCGCGGCGGTGTCCCTCGCCGATTACATACGAGAAACACAGTCGAGGAGGGTCGAGGAGAAGGCGAACGCGAGACGGCTCAGAGCTCAGAGACGTCGACGCCGGCGACGACGAGCATCATGATGGTAACGACCCCACGGGTTTCGGATGCGTGTAAAGCAGGACAACTTAAATATTCTACTACTACGAGTACTAGATCGCGTATCACGGACTCGTGTCCATCGCCTCGTCCCTCCGCACACCCAGCCCCAGCCCGACTCCCCGCCCCAGAATCTCCTCCAGAAAGCCCGCGCCAATGCTCGCCAGAGGGGACGCAGCAAACATCGATGTGTTGTTCCTCACAGCATCCTCTCGCAGGCGTTCCATCGCCGCTCGCGCCCGCGCGATGACGGGATGCGCACACACCGTCTGTGCGTCCGTTCGCTTCCCCGGATCCATCCTCATCATGCCCTTGATGAGCCCAAGTAGCTCTGGGCTCGTCCCCCCCAGCTCAACGCGGCTGAAGTCCTCTTGGCGAAGCCGGTGCCAGTCGTCACCCCTGCACCCGCGGAATCAGAATCAGAGTTGGCCAGGTACGAACACCGTGATCCCACTCACTGATCAGGCACGACGATGTTTGTCGCTGTTTCAAGCATCATCATCCCGAAACTGTCCCCGCGTCAGAACGACCCGCGAAACGAGTCCAACGCCTTACCTGAACATGTCTGCCGCCTGCCCGTACGTCCCCTGCAGCACCTCGCGCGCCAGATACACCTTGTCGCCCTCGCGCTCGAACCCTCCCACCCCAAGTCCCATCGGGCTGCCCCCACTTCGCCGTGGCCACTGCGACGCCATCCCAAAGTCTCCAATCTTGAACCGCCCTTCCCGCGTTAAGAACACATTCGCCGGCTTAAGATCGAGATGAATGATCCCTGCGTCATGGATAAACCGAACTCCCTGAGCGCCGAGATAAGCAGAAAACCTTTTTCGTGTCGTAAGCATCACTCACATTGCTGAGATCCACGAATATCTTCCACACCCTGGCTTCGTCCAGACGCTGGAATGTCCTCCCATATTCCCACAAGAAGCGGGCGAAATTTCCCAACTCGCACAGTTCCGTCTGAATGAACAACGTGTCGTCCTGTTCCCAGCTATCAATATACGCCAACACATTCGAGTAGCCCTTGCGATCCGCGGCTGCCGCCTGAGCAAGGTGCCGCAGGATGTCCACCTCCTCCCGCAGCCGTAGTCTATGAGGAGGGGGTCAACGTACACGCTCTCGGAAAGTACTCGGTACTCACCGATGACGCGGTCCCTCGAACGGCTTCGACCGCTTGACAGCCCATACTTGGTCCTCGGCCCCGTTCTTCGCGCGAACCTTCATCACCTTACCAAATTCACCACTCCCAATCTCGTCTATCTCCACAAAGTCCCTTTCAAAGCGACCTAACTTGCCCTTCGTGGCAGGCTCGTCGTCCGTCTTGACAAGCGGTGACACCGTCCGTTTCCCAGCCAGCTGTAGCGCGCCCCGCGTGAATGTGGGCGAATTGGCGGTGATGACGGAACTGTTCGATGAGGACCGAGAATCTGATGTGTAGCTCGATCCTTGTATCGCCGACCGCGACAGCAGCGGCCAATCTATCGCCTAGTTAGAAAATTAAAACCGTGTGTAAAGACAAAAATGACTTACCCTTTCTATGCGTGGGCGTCGCGACGGATGTCTCACTACCACTTGAAAACGCCCCGCTGCTGCTTCTCCGCATGAGCAACCGCGTTCGTGAGACCGGTCCAGCAGCGGGCGGTTGTCCCAGTCCGAGTCCCATGTATTTCCCATCTCTCCTCGAGCTTGGGCTATTGTTCTCCTCATCCTCTTCTGAATCCGATCCGTTCAGAGTCATCTTGGCGTGGTTCGCCACAAGCCCCCCTTCCCCGAGGTGAGGGAACGCCGCAGGCAGACTCTTCCTGGGCCTGTTCTTTGACTTTCCACCACCACCAGGTCCAGCCTGACGGACAGCTTCGAGCCCCAAGTCTCCAAAGTGGAAACCGACCTTGTTAGCCACTGCGCTCTGCCACGGTCGGTTTCCCCCCAAATAGGTGGTCTTGATTTTCTTTACGGGCGTACCGGGTGGTCGTTTGTGTTCCTCGACAGTGGGTTTATTGCCTGCTGCAAGCGTCCGCATGATAAAAGAGTCCGCGTCCAGGCCATCGTAATGCCGATCGCCATCGTCCAGTCCACCGATGACGACTCTATTGGGCCAGCCAGAGTCGGTGCTAGGCATAATGGGTGTGATAAGGTCGTCACCGGCGTCCGAGTAGAGCGACGAAGAACCCGAGATGGAGTTGCGTGGCATTGCGGAGAGAAATGGGTTGCCTGAGGAGGATACGTCTTCGTCGTCGCTTAGGGCAACACCCGAATCACGAGGTTTATACTTTAATGGGAGCATCTCCTTTCCCTTGTTCGACCGGGGGGAAGGAGAGCCGGTGACGCTAAATACAAATGATGTCTCTGGTGGTCCACAAGGTTCGAAGAACAGGTCGTCATCATCATCGAGGATGCTGTGGGCACCGCGATGGGAAGGTGGTGAGGAATCGGGTGAGGGGATGTATTGTGTGGTTCGCAGCTTCCAAGGAAAAGGTGTTATCGTGGCACTTCCAGGACCAGCGTAGCTGTGCCTGTTTAATACAAATGGTTGGGTTGGTTGCGCTCGCAGTCGTGCAGCAGTACCAGCAGACTGTGCAGAACTGGTCGCTGTCGTACTCGTGCGAGGGCGCGTGTTGGTCGGGCTTTGAGGGATAGATGGACCAAAGAAGAGGGAGGCGGAGCTGCCACTCGCGAGTCGGTTGACGGGTGCGCGGGGAGAACTGGGGCCACCCAGAGTGCGTGGTTTGTGCAATGGATTTGGACTGCTACTTCCAGTGAGCCGTCGACGCGGTATCGAAGAGCCGCGTATGGGAGAAGCTGTCGTGGAAATAACGGAGAACCGATTCCGTGGAACGGAAGGGAACGTGACGGGAGCGGATTTTGGTGGTGATATTCTGGATGGATGTGTCTGATGACGGGTCAAAAGAGGAGTCGCAAGTGGAATTGAGTGGCATACGTAGGATGGTGCTTGGGGCGACGGTGTATGGTGGGCACTCTCCAACAGTTCTTGAGACACGGGTCGAGAGCGAGCGCGACGCTTAGTGATGTGACCACCGGGTGAGACTGCCGCTGCAACTTCGTCCATAGATGTCCCTTTTTGAGGTAGGATGTTTGCAAGCGGGGAAAGCGACACGGTTTTGCGCGAGAGAGCGGGTAAGCGAGCTGTAAAGAGTTTCTTCCTTGGCACGGTATAGCTGCCTGGGAGGTCGCAATCTGATTCTGAGCTGTTGTCTTCAATGACACCCCAGTCGTCGTCAGAGTTGTCCATGTCGCGGATGCGCAGCCGCTTCATTGTCTCTGCCTGGTTCCTGAGGGATGCATCGGTGTCCACCTTTGATTGTGGTGTTCTGATGGCAAAGCGCGGTGCGGCTAGTGGTGCAAGACGGTGAAATGCAACCCCCGACGATGAGATAGACAAGGGCGTCGACGTCGACTCAGACTTGCGTTTGCCCGTCCGTGGTGTTGATGACATTGGTACAAGGGTAAGATGCACTCAACAAAGTCACATGACCGCATCCACCATGGCCTCCATCCTCCAGGGTGGATTCCACCATCCCCTCCCCAGGTCATGGCAGAGTCGCTGCCAGCTCAACAAGTCCATGTTCATGTATCCCATCTTCATCACAGACGACCCAGATGCCAGCGTTGACATACCGTCCCTACCCGGGCAACGACGATGGGGCATAAACCGCCTAGACGAATTCATCGGTCCACTCGTCAAGAAGGGCCTCGCAAGTGTCATGATCTTTGGTGTTCCACTCAAGTGTGAAAAGGTCTGTTTGGCCGTCGATACAGGCTACCACTAACTGTTCAATCAGGACAGTAGAGGTACTGCCGCCGACGACCCTTCGGGACCAGTTATTCTTGCCGTTAAAAGGCTCAAATCCCTCTTCCCTTCTCTCTACATCGCATGCGACGTTTGTCTGTGCGAGTACACTTCCCATGGCCACTGCGGTCTTCTTAACGAAGATAGCACCATCAACACTGGTCCCTCCGTCGAGCGCCTTGCTCAAGTAGCGCTCAGCTACGCACTCGCCGGTGCTCACTGCGTTGCACCGAGCGACATGATGGACGGACGTATCAAGGCTATCAAGCAAAAGCTCATTGAGGCTGGCCTCGGAAACAAGTGCACCCTCATGAGCTATTCCGCAAAGTTTGCCAGCTCCCTGTATGGCCCATTTCGGTAAGCGCGTAACATCAGTCCACGAATACGATCCCTCATGCAGGGCGGACAGCGATGCAGCTGGGAGTGCCCCCGCTTTCGGCGATCGCAAATGTTACCAGATCCCTCCTGCCGCGAAAGGGATAGCAAGGCGTGCCATCGTAAGGGGCACTCAATCTGTGACAGTCCTTTGAAAGAAATAATTCCCCACAGCTACGCGACACGGCTGAGGGTGCTGATATCATCATGGTCAAACCGGCACTTCCATATCTCGACATTATCACCAACGCTACAGAACTTGCTCCCAACCACCCTCTTGCATGCTATCAAGTCAGCGGCGAGTTTGCCATGATCCATGCCGGAGCAAAAGCTGGCGTATACGATTTGAAAACGATGGCGTTCGAATCCGTCGAGAGTATGGTCAGAGCAGGTATGCTTTTCCCTCGGAATCTTGTCACCCAGCTGATATTACACCACCAGGTGCTGGCATTATCCTGTCCTACTTTACTCCTGATTTTTTGGATTGGCTTGCAGCTTGATCGTATTAGTATTAGATGTGGAATTATTGAATATGTAACGTTGTTCGACTACGATGACGCAAAAAATAAAAACAATCATCCGACCTGCCTGGCTCGAACAGGCGACCTCAAGATGTTTAACCATTACAGTCTCGCGCTCTTCCAACTGAGCTAAGGTCGGTTGCAGTGAATTGCAATCGAGTCAATCAACATCGAGCAAGATCAAGGTCAACGTTGAACCCCCACTTCTTCTGATTGTCCAGTCCGATGGGCAAGAACAAGAACAACAAGGATCAAGTGCCCAATCCCAACAATGTCTCCAACAGGGACATTATCCAACGCCTCAACTTCCTGTACCAAGCCAGCGTTCTTCTCAACACGATGGCCCCCTCTCAGCCCCAGTCCACCACAGGTATCCGCCACCGCAACAGGTATGTCAGTACCGCAGAGCTGTCGAGAAGTTATATCGATACCATGAAGACTGTTGGGAAAAAAACCAATGTCAAGATGTTCGTCCTTGTCTCCTCCAGTCCCTTGCAAATGTCTCATCGTGACTTCTCAAGCGACCCTTCCGTTAAACGCCGTCTGTGCAAGGGGTGTAGCTCAGTGCTCGTGCCCGGCATGTCTGCTAAAGTTCGGGTTAAAAGTGAGTGGGCCCGGTCTGGTGATATCATCCCTGATCAGTGTATTAGATTCGGCCCCGCATGGTCATCTCATCTCGTACACTTGTCTCGCCTGTCACACCCATCGTCGTATTCCTGCACCCCCTGTTCTATTTTCCGACCCTCAAAGCCAATCTGACAGCGCCATGGAATCGGCGAACCAACTTCCAGAGGCGGGCCATAAACAAGCTTGGCACAATAAGGGGCCCATTCCTCGTCTCCCACCACACTTTGCTCGTGATGTTGGCCATGTGGTGTTTTGCGGAAACGAGATCGTTTCAGACAACATACATAAGGGTAACTCTCCGATGTAGAACTTGCATTCTATGCTGCTTTGGGCTAATGTCCGCATCTGAAGGACGTGAGTTGAAGTCATCAAAAATGTTTCCTTCGCAGTGGAAGTCGCCTGAATATACCTCAACAGGGAGGTCTGGCCATTTACCTGATACATTACTGAGACCGAAAGACCTCAAATCTAACTCCGATCCTTGAGCTCTGCATATGACGCGGGATGTCCGCAGAATCCAGGGAGTTAGATCCAGACACGATCACTGCGTTCATCCGGAACGCGCCTCAGCCAAGGATTGGGCATGCTCTGGCCCATTGATCAGCATTTTCCGGTATTCTTTCCTGGCACAGTCCTCCCATGAATGTCCGCCACTTGCACTGATTGGCAAGCGAGATTCCAATCCTGGCCAAATCATTGTCCAAAAGCTGTTGCAAAGACAGCAGGTCGTGCTATCGCCTATCAGGACTATCATATGATGCATTCCCAGTGCCTCTGCATCATCTGTCGGAATGCTTACGGCTCAGGAATGCGTACAGTGTTCACCCCCCCTGTTTACCGCTACGTGAAAATCGTCTTCACTAGACTTGGACCGACATAAATATAGTGGTGAATATGTTGACTATTCTTCTCTGCCGATTGTTTGTTGGCCCAAATTTCATACAAGAACACCCGGAAGGAAACCACGGGAGGATTTGTCATATCTTTGCATTTTCAACCATGGTCAGTAGGCCCTTCATCGCCTACCAGATGGACACTAGCGATGAGCACAGGGTCCTATTATCAGTTTCTAGAAATACACGCGCTTGACTATGAACCAACCACTGAGATTTTTGACGTGGCTGCATGCATTTGATGGCCAGCTTGCAATTCTAACGACTTATTCAGAGATCTGTTGCTTATCCGGTGTACTACCATCAGTTGCCATTCGAGATAAACAATGGATTCCATTTCAACGCAAAATACATCAAGTATTGTGCAGCTGGTTCTCGCGGATGGTAGATCTGCCGTGCAGAAATGAAACCGACAAGACGAGTATTTTGATTCCACTGTGGATCAGTGAGTCGATGCCACACTGCCATTGGCAAGGGAACGGAGTGATGGACGTTCTCACGACTTTCGGGGTGACAGAGACCTTGCCAAGCAAGGTGATGTACGTGTCCAATATCTGAGCACTGGGAAAAAATAAACACCGCATCACCTCAAGAAGAATGGGATCAGTGGCAACATGGACGATAAGACCGATAGAACGTGAGGTACAATGGCATCTGCAGACCCAACATGGGAATATGGGCTAACAAAAGTTACATGTTAGTGATCAGATCACCGTAGCTTTGGGGCGAGGAACGCACGATATCCCCGCCTGGTCTGAGTATGACGGGCAGGTGTTATCAGAGATTGACTACGTCTGCAAGTTTGTAAGCTTGCCAGAACTCGATGTAGATCATTTACCCACCGTTGGGTCATCGGGACAACACGAATCGTAGCCAACCACATTTCCCAGAGCAGCTGGATGGTGCCACCCTTGCCAGTACTCACAGGAGACGCTCTCGTAACTGACATTCCATACACCGAAATCCTGTTCAAGGTTTCTGGGTGAGTAACCTTACCAGTAGGTAAGAGGGTCCTTACACTGTAGCCTACACAGTGGTCAATAGGATGTTGGTGAAACAATGGCACAAGTGACATACCATAGAGCGAAGGATCTGACGGAAAGAAAGTACTTGGTATTGATGAGGATGGCCACGAAAGGTCAAAGTTGAGATAATGGCCACCGCTGCACGACAACACATCACCTTCATCTTCAAGTATTGCTTCGGTCTCACTTACCCGTTCATGCCCGTCACCGTTGCATTGCACCATCCCCGTCGAGAGTACGGACACAGGTCAGTAATTTTGACAACGACAGAATTTGTGGTATTTGGGTAAAATTCCGGGTTGGCCGTAAACGCGTCCAAGAGCGTCAGGTTGAAGCATTTGCCGCAAGCAGGACCGTACACTGTGCTACTCCCGTAGGCCATTTGATTCATGGCAGCGGTGGGGTAAAGTGTGCTGTTGATCGCACATCCACACGCTGCAATAAACCCCTCGGGTAGGGTATAGTGCGTCATCGTGGCGTATCCACTGGGGGAGTATTGTATCCATTCCGATGAGGCAATAATAGGTGGAAGGAAGGACAGTAGTAAGACGAGGATGAAGGAAGGGACTGGTAAGCAGTGGATTGTCATAAACAATGGATTAGAGATGGGTCCAATATTAGGAGCGATTGACCACTGGTCTGTGGACTTACTGCAGTGGAATAATATGGGAACACCAAAGCGTATCGACCAGCAATGGGAGACTGTCGGGTGTAGGTGCAAGGGGTCCCGGCGCCAACGCCGCATCTGCCACTGACCACGACCTGGCGTGAAGGGGCGTTGAAAGCACTAATTTTTTATTGTCGCACAGTACCGATGGTGGATCGCAGATACCACAGGCGACGATGAAGCTGTCGTACCCGTCACCGACCAATGAGCCATTCAGTGACTCAGTACTAGCGCTCAAGATCGCCCGTCACACGCCCTGCTCGACATGCGATACCTGTCAAGGTTTGCAACCACCGCCAGGAGTCGAACTGGTCTTGGGCGGCGATACTTGCCACAGGTCTTCACTTGGCGACTTGAACCAGTATGGCTCAGACGAAGATGACGAGCCGACATATCTTGAAACTTGCGTCTGCGGACATGACGTGGTTGAACACGGAGCGGACGAGGTCGCGCTCGGTAGAGAGGAGTTCTCCAGGAGAGCTCGACTGGCCACCCGCCTGGACGAAATGTTACGGGTACGTGACCTGTTCAGAATAGCCCAGGAGTACATATTGACCATCAGACTCAGGTTAGCCTCGACTTAGTTCGCTCTGTATCCTCGTCTGATGACGGTTTGCATTTACAGGAATTGGACAGACTTTTGGATTTTGAATATGCGGACGACGACATATTGTCGCTGAGGCAGAAGATGAAGTTGCCTGTCTCGCTGATCACCATGTCACCCGCCGCTGCGGGTGAGTCCTCTGTAGTACTGCTCGTGTCTTCCCTCGCAGCTTATCCTATTCCCCAGCACGTTCATCAAAAGCACTGACTCCAGCATCTTCCTCCTGGATTGATGCACCTCCCACTAAAAGGCGACGCCTTTCTCTGTCATCGTTAAGCGATGCAGACGATGACGAGGAAGACAAACCTTTGGCAACACAAGTAACGCGGGTGCCCGATACTCCCGTACGAACTACTCAAAGGAGTGGAAAGAAGATACCGAGCATGAAGTCCAAGTCGCAAACGGCACTCTCTGTTACGGATGACGTCAAACCTAATGTGAGAGGCGTAAACGGCCATGTTGCCGACACCAAGGTTAAAATAGAAGAGAAGATGGACGAATCCCAGCTAACTCGACTAGCGACTGGTGTCACGATCGATGCTGGGCCGTCAGTTTCTGCAGCGGTTAGTACTACACTACTGTTGAGTATCCTAGACTGATCTGGCCGGAAGCCGCCAACGAGGACAGAAAAAGCTGCGTTTATTGAGCTGCGAAAGGCAATTATCCAAGTAACAGCTATAGAAAACGACGCCACCCCTCGCTCGTTGATCATACTGACTGGTTTGAAAACTCTCTTCCGCACACAATTGCCGATGATGCCTCGAGAGTACATCGCTCGGCTAGTGTACGACAGCAACTCCAAAGCGCTCGCCATCATAAAACGGGGGTACAAGGTCGTCGGTGGGATTTGCTACCGTCCATTCCCTCATCGGGGCTTCGCAGAAATTGTTTTCTTTGCAACCGCATCCGTAGACCAAGTCAAGGTATCTCCTATCGTCATACTTTTTTCGTCCGCAAGTTCATGGTTTCCAGGGATATGGAGGTATGCTGATGGATCACTTCAAGGCTCACATCCGGAAATCCTATCCGGAAATAATGCACTTCCTTACCTATGCAGACAACTTTGCTGTCATTTTCTTCAAGAAACAAGGGTTCTCGAAGGAGATTACTTTGGATCGGTCGGTATGGGCGGGGTATATCAAGGACTATGAGGGTGGCACTATCATGCAATGCACCATGTTACGCAAGGTCGACTACCTCAACAAGATAAACATCATCGCTCAGCAGCGTGAAGCCGTCATCGCGAAGATCCGCGAAAAATCGAAGTCACATGAAATACACCCCGGCTTGCCACAATTTCAGGAGGGTGCTCCAGAAGGAATTACCCTGGACCCTAAGGATATTCCAGGATTGCGTGCGTATCCTTGTTGGACTGACTGTCAGATCCTGATACCTTTTTTTCCTGAAGGAGAGAGTGGCTGGATACCAGGTATGACCCCGTGGTAAGTGTCGAACTGGGAGTGGGGAGATACTATTGATCACGATTTTCAAATGCCAGCCCTTCCTCAACACCGCGAAGTGCGGAACAAACCTTCATGCACCGACTTCTCGGAGACCTGAAATCTCATGCAAGTGCATGGGCATTCTTACACCCTGTCAACGGAGAAGAAGTCATTGATTATTACGACGTCATCAAGCGACCTATGGGTTGGTGTAATTTCATCGATAAGGTTTGCTCCTCTGTCCTGACTTCTACAAGATCTCAGCACGATTGAGCATAAGCTGAACACGAACCAGTACTCCAACTTCAAGGCTTTCATAGATGACGCTCAGCTGATCTTCGACAACTGTCGACTATACAACCCAGAGGGCTCTGTGTATGTCAAGCATGCGGTGAAGCTCGAGAAGTACATGAAGGAGCAGGTCAAGGACTATGCTAGAAGACTGGCGTAAATCCGCCCTTCTTTGTTTTATAATGCAGATTGTATTTCCGCATGGTCGTAATTACCAACCTCGCTTCAAAAAACCTCGAACAAACATGTGATTTCATCTAAGAACGCTTTGCGAAACCCCTATTGGCTCCACTAGTGAAACCACACGTCATTACTCCTGTCTGACACAGTTTGCCAAGTCCGTTGACATGAACAACTTCAAATTTATGATAAATCTGCTGCTATAAGAGCGTTCTCGCACAAAAGACGATCCCCAGATCACGAACCATCATGTCGTCGGTATGAAGTCTGAAAGCTTTCCTGCCATCGTACTTAGTCCCCGCCATTTCCAGTCTACTGGTACCACAAAGCCAACATCATCTCCGAGCTGCGGCAATCCGAAATGTACTTGCGGGTCAAAGTGGGCACGCTTTGGTTTCCCATATATCTGCGGGCTTATTTGTTGTCGTTCCAACCAGTTGCACTTGCAAACCTGGTGAATGCGATTGTTGATCTTAGAGCGAGGAAGAACGTTTGTGGAAAGGGCTCGCGTGTTCGAGTATTTGTTAACGTTAGGGGTGAGGAAGACCTGTTTGGTGTTAGACATTGGTTCAAATGACCACGAAAACCCGAATATTGTCGAGAATCATGTGGGAGTTTTCCTGCATTCGAGGTTTCACAAGGAAGATAGGTGACCAGAAAGTATGACATCCAAACCCTACCCCGGGGACGGGCGGTATGTAGCTCACAGACGTCATCGATCGGAACAGAGTTATTACACCGTAAGTGTGCAACGATTTGTTAGGTTCGGAAAAACCGTATTGTACAGTTATTTTCGAATACTATGGCACTTAATCTGTTGTTCACGAAACCCAAGAAACAAAAGCCAATTATTGACCTGTCAACGCTGACCATCTAAAGCCCTGTCAGTATCGATTGCAAGTGTTCCAACGGCACCGCGGGATACTTACAGGCCTTGCTTTCGTATCCACTGACGCCAACGATGATATTTTTGGGCTCCTGAGGCTTACCAGTGAAATAGTTCTCGAGGATACTCCTCACACCTTTCGCGTAGCGTGCCTGTGCGTCAAGGGTCGTACCAGAGTAGTGTGGCACCATCCCGTTGCCCCCGCCAAGCGAGTTCTTTGCGGTTCGCAAGACATGGTCTTTGGGAGCAGGTTGGACATCCCAGACATCACCAGCATAACCTACATTACTAGTCAGACATAGACGCCGGCGGAAACACTATACTTGCCATTCAAGTGGCCAGACTTGAGGGCAGCGGCGACATCTTCTTTGTTGCAAATCGCGCCGCGGGCAGTGTTGACAAGATATGCCCCTTGCTTGAAATACTTCAGGAGCTCTGCGTTGATTAGGCCACGGTTACCCTCGTGAAGAGGGCAGTTGACAGTGATAATGTCACATTGAGAGACAAACTTCTCGAGGTTCTCTACTCGGCGAGCATTGACTGCTTTGGCCGCGCCTGCAAAGACAATGATTGGATAAAAGGGGTGATCCAAAATACAACTGAACCAGACCTTCCGGGAGAGGATTATAATCGTAGTAAAGGAGCTCTTTGCAGTTAAAAGGTACCAGACGTTGAAGGACACGATAGCCGATACGGCCAGCACCAATGGTCCCCACGACCTTACCTTCCAAATCGAAAGCATTGCGAGCAATTTCAGAAACTTGCCAGTCACCGCGCTCGATCATCTGTGATAGGTGTCAGGAGATGTTCCGATCATGGAGCAGCCAATACATTGTACCTCATGAGCAGGAACGAAGTTCCTAACGAGTAGTAAGATGGACATAACGACATGTTCTGCAACCGAAACAACGTTCGACCCCGAGACTTCCACAACCTGAACACCTTTCTTCGCTGCACAATCGAGGTCGACATGGTCAGAACCGACACCTGCGGTAACACAAAGTTTGAGGTTGTTCGCCTGCACCGACGTTAGGTGGGTGTCGGCACTTTAATAAAATAAAGGCTTTACACGAGCTTACCTTCTCGAATAGATCCTCTGTGAGGTATCCCGGGTGGAAAGGTGTAGTGATCAGGACCTCAGCCTGAAGAGTCAATCAAAATGAAGGTTAGCATGAGTATGATCGATTCAAAACATACATCAACTATGTGCCTTTGGAAGTCGCTATCGGGTCCCTCTTTGGAATCAGAGACCTGCAAGTCGGGTTAGCCTGCATTCCAGCGATTTCGATGTTGCATACAATGTATTCATGGCCCAACGATTCGAGGTACTGGCGAAGACCGAGCTATATGAACATGAGATAATCAATCAATTATGCCTTGAGTAATAGATGTTCTTGCCTGGTTGTCGACTGTACCGAGCAAGCGAGGCTCAGCCGTCGCAGCATCACCACCTTTGTACAAAATAGCAAGAACCTACTTCAAGTTAGTATATCTACTCTAGTACAACAACAAATTGAATCACCTTCATGATGAGATGGAGACGGGGAAAGATGGAACTGTAGGGGAGTTAAGTGGAGGGGATAGTGCGGGCCCCAATGGATACATACGCAGGCACATACCATGCAAACCACCTACCACAATGGATACAAACCATCAGATGGAATCTGTTTACTCACTGCTGCTCGATTTAGGCCACCCAAAACCGGATAGCCGCAAGAAGCCGCATCTCACACTCGGAAGCTTTCTAAAAATTCCTGTGACACTGGATATGTTGTTTTGGAAACATTGGTATGTGTGGTAGCACGACGCTGAAGCAAAGTGAGAACGTTATACGGCATGGGGTAAGTTGCACGAAGATCCCCGTGATCCGCCGAACACATAACCAAGGCAAGACTCACTGTTTGGTCATCTACGAGAGTGAACTCGAAGAGGCAAAAGTTGGTCACTTCCACACATAGGTACCTTTCCTCCTGCACAGCCGATCTGACATGAGAAGGAACAGCTGATGGAGATCCTCAGCATGGTGTCCGGACATACGCACAAATACCCTGATGCATAGGGATTCCACGTAAAAGCTCGCCGCTTACAAAACTGAATGGGTAACATTTACTTGATTCTCTTAATATCCTGGTGAAAGTAGTCATGAGGATCATGCGAGAAGTAATGCGGATGAGAACGACACTATATCAAACCTGAGTATGTGGTAGACTGACGAGACCGATAACATCTACAATATTAATCGGCGGCCCCCTCTTTACCTGCGTCGAAGAGCTCCATCCTAGTGTACGAGTCCGAAGTCCTTTCTCTATCCTTTCCCTTCTTCACAACCTCCCATTCTATGCGTAGAAAGACCCACATCCATCTTCGTAGCAACTCGGCTACTTCTAGCCAGAATATCACAGCACTCCCTTCAGAATGGAGATGAAGATGGCTGGACAATTTGATGGACCATGTCATCCGCAAGACAAGATTGAGAAAAATAATCAAGGGATACACGAGAAGGGGGTATAATAGAACAGGACGAAGTCCGTATGGGTAGGCGAGAGGGGCATGGCTAGCGAAGGTGGCGGATGATATTCGTGGCATCGGGAGTCGATCTGGATGGGAAAGCGATCCGTCGACAGACGAGACTTGTTGATGCAAAGAGGGAAGAACGAGTGCTCGTGGAGGGCGGCTTGATGATCCCGTTGGCCGTGACTGCAGGATTTCCAGTCCCCAGTCGTTGGTTAAATCCCACCAGAATGAATACAGTGAATTAGTGACCGCAGCTAAAAGCCTGAATCACCGTATTGTCACAACACCTGGCTAACATGCTATGTTAACTTACCAAAGGCGAAATAGGGGATGCTCTCCATGCCATGCCTGCTGCCTTGCTGTCTCTCCGCGGATTTCTACAAGCTCCGTCACGACAAGCCGCTGAGCTGCAGAGAGATAGATCACCGGGAGAGAGGAGGCGTACTTGATCGCGTTAAGGAGCGGGCGACGACTGGTGTTGGTTGGGCCTCGGTACTCGATAATGCACTGACGTAAACGGATTATGTATGGTAAACTGGAACGCTTGGTTAGAACATCGAATTACGAAACCAGTGCACATGAACCACACCTCATTAAACTTGGCAGTATCCACTGAAACCATCCCTCGTGAGAGGGTATAGACAACATGCTGCCACCTGGGAGAAGCATCCACAGTGACAGCCAAACATCTCCCAGCACCTTGGCATAGGATGTGAGAATGTCGGCGAAAATGATGTCCGAAAAATATATTGGACCACTGGCCGCGGCGAAAAGACACCTTTCTGCTGAACTAGAAGAGTATCGAACCAATCCCTTGAATAGAGGATAAGAGGGGCTTACAACAGGAAAGCGTCCCTTTGGCGTTTTTGAACGACATCCAATGTACACAGAAGGATTGTTAGCACATTCAGGATGCACACTCCTGGGATGTATCCGAAGGCATCCACGAGTGTTACATTTGAATGGGTCGTCGTCCTATAGAGTAGCCATGCTCCGAAGCACCAGGATGAATACGTCACAAACAACCGGTAAACAGGCGTATAGAACGCGCGTGCAATGGGTTGTTTGGTGCGAGATGGATGAGTGGACCTGAGGGGTAGATAATTGTGGGCCTGTAGCTCAAGGATGCTGGGTCCATCAATGCCTAATCGCTCCAGTCCGTGCAGGTTTGTTGCCCAGCCAAGGATGCCCAGACCAACCAGGAACAGAACTCGGAATGGTAGTGGAAACGATGCAGCCAGCAGATTTTCATCTTGACCAACCATTTGGATCCTGCATGCGCTACGTCCGACGGGGGCTTGAATGTCGGAACAAGTCAATCAATTACATATCCTTACTCGGGAAGTGCCGACTGCGTCGGCGCAGACCTTGCTTGATACTTGCCACAGGACACATGGAATATATAGTAGGTAGACAAACGAGCACTTAGGATAATGGTCGCATCAATCAACACTGCCCGTCGCTGTGGTATCCCCACTCTTCGTCGCCATCATGCCTCATTGCTGTTGTCGTAGTACTGCCATGGCATTGGCTACGCACATCACTTTGTCATACCAAATATTTATAGATAGGTTTGTACTCTGTATCAGATTGTCACACCATGTCTGTATTCCTCTGTTGTACATACTGTACCAGCTGTTGACGGGTGGTGGCGGTGATCGACGCACGGTAGTTGTTATCATTGCTGTTGGGTGCAGTGGTTGTTGTCGTTGTCGTTGGGTACGGTAACTGTCGTCGCCATCGTTGGGTGCGGGGCTGCATTGCCGTTGTTTGGGTGTGGTGGAGGGTGGAAGTTGGCGTCGTTGGCGGTGGCATCGTCGGGTTGTGGTGGCAATCTCAGCGCTGGCTGTGCGAGTGCAGAGGACCTATGATAATAGTTAATAAAGAAAAAGAAAAAAAAGAAAACATATGGGCAGCAGGGACAATCATGCTCTGCGGGCGTGCACTGCAGGGGGCCTGTAAAATAGTTAGTAAACGAAACCAAAAAAAAACAAACATACCTGTGCGTGCAACCGTATTGTAGTAGTGTGTTCGATGCTGCTGCTGGTCGAAGCTGGTCAGGGCGATGGAGACGGGAGTGGCGGCATCGTGCGCGAAAATTGACGATGCATGTGATTACGATGGTGGTTACGGTGCCAGAGTGGGGGTGGGGTACAGAAACAATGGGAGAATGAGACGGCACGCGGCAGGGATGAGACGGGATTTCGCCAGCGAGACTCGGGAAACAAGATGAGCGCAGGTAGTGGTTCTATTAGCAATATTGTGAAATGTTTATGCTCTGTTGTCCAGGTAAGCGTGCGGACAAGCAAGGTGACTCAACACTAGACTAACTATCACCATGGCAGACAAATCCAGTGCCTATGGGACTAAGGCTACAGATACGGAATTCAGGAAGAAATGGGACAAAGAAGAATACGCAGAGCGAGCAAAGAAGAAGGACGCGGAGGAAAGGGAAAGGATGCAGGAAAATGAAGAGCGCATGAAACAAGGTAGGTTGCACTGGCCTACTACAGACCGTTTGAAACCAATGCATCTGGCCAGGGAAGGCTCCACGCAAAGGGCGCAAGGAAGATCTCCCCAGACCCACGGAGCTCATGCAACGCCGAGAAGGCTCGTTAGAACTGGACAAGAATCTAAATAGGACCATGGTGGTGCAGAACCCTGGGGGTCGTGGTCCCGGTCAACCTGGTTTCTACTGCGAAACTTGTAATCGCACCTACAAAGACACCTCCGCCTACCTGGACCACATCAACGGGAGAGCTCGTAAGGCTATTGATTCACTTCTTCATATAATGCTCAGGGGATGCACTCAGACCTGAGGAAATTGGGGCAAACAACTCGCATAGAGCGCTCAACCTTGGCGCAGGTCCGCGCGCGGATCGCATATTTGCGTGAGAAAACGAAGGAGGCCTCGAGTGCAAAAGCGTTCGACTTCGACAAACGAATAGCAGAGGTAAAGACCAAGGAAGCTGCCCGACGAGCAGAGAAAAAGGCGCTGAAGAAAGCGCAGAAGGAAGAGATTCGAATGGCACTGGTCAAGGAATCCGCTATGGAAGTGGACGAGATGTCGAAACTCATGGGCTTCGGAGGATTTGGCTCAACAAAGAAATAACCATCACTTAGCTATATCAATGCCTCGGCTCGTCCCAAACTCTAATCTCTACAACTTGTATTCTAGGCAAAGCCAGGTATAGTACATTTCTCTGATTACAATTCTTTCTGCATCCAACCTCTCGCAGACCTTCAAGCCCTTACCAGCAACAGCAAAAATTTAACGTCCGCTATCTCTTGCTCTTCCTCGGCGATCAAAGTCCCTCCGTTACGCTCTTTCACATCTCTCGGGACACTCCGTGTTGTTCGTTGGATATTCTCCGCATTTTCTTGGAGCGCTTTCAGCAGATCTCCGCCAACACCGTCTTCCAACTTGTAGTACACGTCCACATCATCTGTTGCCTGCAAACCAGCCTTCTTCCTCAGTTTTTGCACGCGATTGATGAGTTCCCTCGCAAGCCATTCACTCATGAGCTCGGGATGTATCTGGACATCAAGCCGAACGACGACATCGTTGTCTGTGTGTGTGGCATACTGGCCATCGGAGGCGGGTGGGAGTTCGAGGTACCGCTGAACGGTCAAATCACCCGTGACGAGTTCAATGCCGTCAACAGTAAGCTTCCCAGTCTCGAGGTATACCTTAACGGTGTCGCTCGATACACCAGGGAGCGCGTTTTTGACGCGCCCAAGATCTTTTCGTAGCTTGCGGCCGAGGACACCCCAGTCTGCTACTGCGCGATAGCGTACGCCAGACATTGTCTCGTCAGAGGTGAAGACAATGTCGCGGACATTCAGCTCGGATTGGATGTAGCGCTGTAAAGATGTGACGTCTGCTATGTATTGTGCATCAGGATGGAAGACCAATAGCTCCTTCAGAGGTGTCTAAAGTAGCGATATTAACACGGGTTAGGTCAATCTGAAGGGTCTGAATCCCACCTTAAGTGAGATACTATGCCGTTCACGGAGATTGCGAGTAAGCTCGATTACAGCTTGCAACCGCTGGACTTGCCGCTCGATCTCCACGTCAAAGTATTCCTGTTTCACTTCAGGGAAGGTAAGGAAGTGGACTGATCGAGGATCTGGGACCGACTGATCCTCTGGTATGTATTCACGAAGTGCCTGATACAGGTTCTCCGTCAAAAATGGTGTGTATGAAGACTGGCATGTCGATGTATGAGTGTTAATGCAAGCAAGAGCACTTGTGTGAACTTACCATCGTGCGACACAGCGTGAAGAGAGTTTCAAACAAGGTATTGAGTGCAGCGACAGTGTCCTCCGGTCCATCTTCACCTTTTAATCTACGCCTGTTGAATCGGATGTACCAGTTCGTCAACTCGTCTACTAGGTCCAGCAGGCGCGGGAGGATGGTGTAAAGTCTGTAGGCTGCCATCTCCGTTCGGAATAACAGAATCAATGATTGGCAACGAGCAAGGATCCAACGGTCCATCACGTTGCTTGAAAGAGGTGCCTGTGGGTTATACTTGAATTCTATGCCAGTATTTTTTTGGAGGAGATTTGCTTGTCCGATGAAGAAACGACATGCATTGACCCACGGAAACATGACACGTGAAACGACTTCACGGACGCCTTCCTCGCGGAACCGAAGGTTCTCGCCTCGAACAATAGGGGAGTTGACCAGAAACATCCTGGAAAACCATCAGTTATCGGACTTCCGACTGATGCAGTCGTACGAACCTTACAGCATCTGCTCCGTATACATTGAACATGAGATTAGGATCAGGGTAATTACGTAGTTTTTTGCTCATTTTCTTGCCATCAGCTGCAAGGACAAGGCCAGTGACGATTAAGTTCTTCCAGGGCGCCCTTCCAAAGAGGTGTGTCGACAATACCAAGAGTGTGTAAAACCACCCTCGTGTTTGGTCGATGCCCTCGGAAACGAAGTCACCCGGAAAGTTCTTCTCGAAGAACTCTTTGTTTTCAAATGGATAGTGGACCTGGGCATATGGCATGCTGGGAATCACGCATCAGAAGACCGCTGATAGGATATGTTGAGTCACATACCTTCCAGATTCGAACCAACAATCGAATATCTCTTCTACTCTCCTGAGTTGACCCTTGCCTTTCTTTGAGGGTATAGTCAGGTGATCAATCTTGTCTCGATGTAAATCTGTTATTCCTGTGACACCGGTCAAGCTTTCCAGCTCAGCAATAGATCCGACAGAAACAATCTTCGAAAGTATCGTGGCTTAGCCAATGCTTCACGCGGCCGTAGCAAGAGAATATGCGAACCTCTTCGTAGTCCTCGCTGACCCAGAGTGGCAGTGGTGTACCCCAGTATCGGTTTCTAGATATATTCCAGTCACGTGCATTGGCAAGCCAGTTGCCAAAACGAAGGTCCCCGACTGATTGAGGTACCCTGTGGTGCAGAGATGAGAATCTTCGACGTAACGGGGTTCACTGCTGACCATAAAGTCTCCTTGTTGTTTTCAACGAGCTGGTCTCTTATGGGTTGGACCCTCACAAACCACGATGGTATCGCGCGGTAGATCAAAGGAGTTCCAGATCTATCAGTTATGCAGGACTCAGTGAAGCCTTTTTAACCAGCATGATGCTTACCTCCAGCAAAATGGGTATGAGTGCTTGGCATTTGTTTGCACCAAGAGTCGCCCTTTTGCCTTCAGCTGCTTCTGAATCTCTTTATCTGCATCCTGTACCCTGAAAAGATTAGCAATGGGCGGGACCAGGACCAATAAGACACTAGCCTTGATGTACATGCCTTCGTAATCTACCACAGGTTTAACGAACCTGCCAACATCATCCAACGGACACGGTGGCACTTCTTCAGGTGCCACAATCCCATTTGCAATGGCAATGCGATGATCGTCCTCACCGAAAGCTGGAGCTTGGTGAACGATGCCTGTACCATCTTCATCTGTCACATACGAGTCGGTGACGACTCTGAAAGCTCGGTCTTCAAACTGCACGAGACGGGCGTGGTTACTTGACACAGCACCTACTATGACGGCAGAAGCCCACCTGTGCAGTAAAGTACTGGAATAGTGGCACATATTTCCAACCCTTCATATGCGAGCCTTTGAAGGAAGCAATTTTCTTGAATTTTGCTTTCTTCGGATCTTTGTATAGCGTGCCGAGAAGCTTTTCGCAAATAACGTAGTTCACATTCTTGTCTTCGTCGTAAATTTTGATGTATGTAAAATCTGGATGCACACACAGCCCAAGATTGGAAGGTAATGTCCATGGGGTCGTTGTCCACGCTAAAAGTGAGGTGGAGGGATCGTCCACGAGAGGGAAGGATACAGTGATCGCAGGATCATTGACATCTCTATAGTCCAATCCAGCTTCGAAGTTGGAAAGCGGTGTTGTACAGCCCGTCGAGTAAGGCATGACTCGAGTGCCACGATAGACTAAGCCCTTTTTCCAAAGTTCATTGAAGGCCCACCAGATACTCTCCATGAAGGTAGTGTTCAGCGTTTTGTAGTCGTTATCGAAATCTATCCAGCGGCCCATTCGTTCCACAGTTGAGCGCCATTCCAAAGAGTACTTCATCACAATGGCTCGACATTCGGCATTGTACTTGTCGATACCCATCTTCAGTACGTCTTCTTTACCTGTGATTCCGAGGGTCTTGT
The DNA here is from genome assembly GCA_037178675.1 of Scleroderma bovista. Classification (NCBI taxonomy): domain Eukaryota; kingdom Fungi; phylum Basidiomycota; class Agaricomycetes; order Boletales; family Sclerodermataceae; genus Scleroderma; species Scleroderma bovista. The sequence goes on along the minus strand of JAYMGJ010000067.1, from coordinate 87,829 downwards.
CTATCTCGTGTTCAACTGGGAGACCATGAGTATCCCAGCCAAATCGACGAACAACGTGGTGACCCGAGACATGGGCATATCTAGTAACGATATCCTGGAAGCAAATGAAGAAGATCGTGCTCAGTCCGGGTTCCGCTTGTCAAGATGCTGCCCACCTTGATAGTGCCCGCTAATAGATGGCCGTAGTGTGGCAATCCAGTGGCAAATGGCGGACCATCGAAGAATACAAACTCGGGCTTCCCCTCGGAGAGCTTCAAGCTTGTTTGGAACGCGTCGATCTCGCGCCAGAACTCGATAACCTTTTCCTCTTCCTTGGGGAAGTTGAAGGGCTGCGATACTGTGGAGCTTTGTTAAAACGGTGCATAACAGAGATCGCGGGACATACTATCGTGTTTCGGAAACGACATGGCAATGATCTGCCGAGTGCAGCTGGTGATGGAGGCTATTGACCAACCTCCGATTTTTATCTCGCCCTTTCTACGACTCAACCTGACTCGAGGCACAGCCACCCAAATAAATATTCGATGGAGAAAGCACAAGAAATTACAATAATACTAGTACTACCATGGCATTTCCATTACTCCCAGTCGCTATCCTCATCCTCGCTCGCCTTTGTCGGCACCTCAGCTACATCTCCAGCGTTGCTAACGTTCCCGGACACCACGTCGTAGCTAGCCTCACTGCTGAGTCTCGGACTCACAGGCAGGGAGGACGAGCATTCATCAGTTAAAGCTGTTCTCCGAGGAGCGAGGGTGCGTTGCGAAGAAGCCAGAGTTTGCACCGAGCTTTGCGAGGCGCCAGCCGCTGTAGGAGATGTAGATTCGTCTTCATCATCTTCCCAGCTGAAGTCATCTTCTCTATCAGTAGTAGCTAGGTATTCATTTGAGCTTAGAAGGAGCCACAAGGAAGATACATAATCATTACCATGGAGGAACGCCTTACGCCTGCTTTCTTCTTGCTCGATTTGATGCACCCGGAAGAAGTATCTGACCCAAAACACTTCTTCAGGCATATGTGATGGAACTGTGACAAAGAGATTTTGTTATGTCAAGGCCAAATCTAGGTAAACAAACTCACCAAGAGTATCCAATGTGGCTTGCAGTACAGAGCCATCATTGGGATCCGATAGTGCTTGAGCGGTTCGCTCTGACCACACTTTTGTGCCAAACCCTGTGCCAGTAACCTCGAGATCATCTGCCCAAGCCAAGTAAGACTCCTTGGACGAGTCTATCGCAGGATCGATTTTGATGATTTCTGGATTGCCTCTGAGCTGCTTTAACAATGATTCTGCGCGCGTCGCAACTGCACGAAGATCATCGGAGCGTCGACTCAAACCGCCTCGGTCTTTCTCCTTGCCTTTGAAGCTGTGCATGTTTCCCTCTGCACCAGTAGCCAAACCAGGAAGCATCCATATATCGGTACCATCCCACACCGTGCCAACGTTCGATTCGCCTTCCACTTCCTCCGGGGGGATGACTTTCACCGCATCTCGGATGACCTCACCGGCTTCTCTCACTGCCTCTCGGAAGATTACCTCGCTCTTGTGTACATACTCCTCTGCTTGGGCACGAGTGACACCTTGGACGCGTTGGAATTCCGTAGAGAGTGTGTTGCGCAACTGCGTGAAGTCTATGTGTTGGGCGTTCTTGAGACTGTCAGGTAAATGGGCCTGTACAGTAGAAACTATGTTAGGTGGAAGAGATGGTTGTATACGCCTGAAGAACGATTGCATAGTCGCAGATGATGACGACTGGGCGGTGTCCGTTACGCCGCCAGTTGGAGTTTCTCGTGCTGCAGAAGGCGTAACATGTCCAGCGTCGCTCCCGTTTTCATGTTCATCGCCTTCGACGTTCTCTTCTTGTCCCTCGCTTGAGGCGGGTTCCTCTTCAGTGGTAGAATCAGCGGGTGCAGTCGCTGCGAGCTTTCCGAGCTCTCGTTGCGCTTGTGAGACAACCTGACTGAAGTCCCGTCGTGCAACTGCGAGAGCCGTCTCGCCCTGGGGTACATGGACAGTGAGAATGCGCAGAGGATGTACAATGATTAGTACAATCACCTGCTTCTTGAATCCTCCCCAGAAACGTCCAAGAGTTCCGATTACCTGCGATACCTCTTCATCCAGACTTTGCTCTGGACGATTACCAGGGGGTGGGGTACTCGTTCCAGTGCCAGTAATGCCGTATGTGTCGAGGAAGTTCATGACGATAAGCGCACGCTAGAGAACTGGATTACACTGGCAATGAGATTTATGTGGGTGCAAGAGCGGATGCGCATCACAAGCACCCTGATTAGGGAGCTGACTGGTGTGCAGTATTATTCGGGTAGCACAGACCCAGATGAGAACAATATTTGTCTGCTGTTGACTCTGCCATCTGCCTCGAGACCCATATTGGTGTATGAAACGATTTACATCAGAAATATTTGCCAAGTATTGAATACATCTTTCTACGCAGCGACTGCTACTGGACGGCCGAGAGCTGAAATGGGATTAACCTTGGTGGTGCTGAAAACATCCGCCTTCACATTATCCTTCATCGCACGACATCCAGAGACAAAGTCAGAGAACATCTACAGATGACTATGAATTGCCAGTGAATACCACAAGGGATGAATAACTGACCTCTATTGTATCGAGTGGACCACCTGCACTCTCGGGATGGAACTGCACACCCCATACCTTCTTGCCGGATTTTGTAGTTGATTTGATACCTTCCACAGACGAATCGTTACAGTTGATGAAGAACGGCTCCCAGCCTTCTGGGAAGGGATCGGACAACTTCAGTGCGTACTGGTGGTTTTGACTAAATAAAAGTCAATACGCAAGTTATTGCTGAAATCGATGCCACTCTCACCTTGTCACATACACGCGACCCGCCCTGATAGACCCCGATGACGCGAGCGCGAGGACAGGCTGATTATGTCCACGGTTTCCAAACGTCATACGGTATGCGTCCAGTCCAGCCGCCATACCAATAATTTGATGACCCATACAAATACCAAACACTGGTTTGTCCCACTCCTGAAGCGTCTTGCGTAACTTGAGAATTGCATCTGTACAGTGGGCAGGATCACCTGGTCCGTTGGAAAGAAAGAGACCATCATATTGGTCGCGCACGGAGTTGAAGTCAAAGTTCCACGGTAGGACTGTCACTGCAGCGTTGCGGCGGACGAGAGAGCGGAGGATATTGGCCTTGGCACCAAAGTCCAGAACGGCTATTTTAACATCGCCCGTCGGGTTCAATTCATAAGGGGTCTTCGTGGAAGCTTGATCCACAAGGTTCTCAGTCGTGGGATCCCAGTACTGTTCGGGAGCAGGAGAACTGGCTGATGCATCCGCACCAACAGCGAGGCGACCAAGAGTAGTACCCTGGTCGCGCAGCAGACGAGTAATTGCTCGTGTGTCGACGCCTGTGATTCCGGGTACGCCTGAACGACGACACCACGAGGCAAGGGACTCGACAGCAGAATGATGAGAAAATTTCTCCGCCACGTCTGCCACAACGACAGCACTACACTGGATATTCTGAGACTCCAAAACAACGCCAACATTCTTGGAATCCGTTGGAGTCTTGTTAAGAGGTACACCATAGTTTCCGATCAATGGGGTGGTGAAGACCAAGATTTGGCCGCGATAAGACGGGTCAGTCATAGACTCAGTGTCTGTTCCATTATCGCTCAGTCGTCACAAGTACAATAAAAAGTATGAAATGACACACAAGAGGTGATCGATGTAGAGAAGACAGTTTCCCCGAAAATGCTTTTGGGCGCACCAAACGATCGCCCGACGAACGACTGACCTGTCTTGAGGTGTAAAACGGCAGGTAGAGTGGCATTTGATCCAGCATGAGTAGCAAAGCCGCGAAGCAGGGTAGGACTGCGAATGATACGAGATATCATGTTGGTGTAAATCGGAGTTCAGAGACTGAGAAGAGAAAACACAAGATCGCTCAGGTAGCTTATGGCGAGTCAGAGACAGAGACAACGTTTTTAGCAATGTGCTTACTCGTCGCGTGTGTTCTGGGTGAAGATCATGTACGAGCTGAGGAGAAGCTCGCTGCTGTTTTGTAGGTGGGCGAAATATTGAGATGCGGTCGAGATTCACGCTTTTTATTGGAGCGTCTAATGCCTCTCGGAGTTTCAAAAAAAATGATGCACACGTGATCAATATAAAGGACGCGAGATAACTACGATAACTCGTCCACACATCCAAGATGTTAAAGACCTGCCAACAGACCTCGCTTTTTCCTAGTCGGCAGCACGGAGCTGGCCCGTCTGCCGCTGGGAATGTGGGTTGATGCGGTGGCATGATCAGACTCTGAGCTTGATGAGGACGCATCAGAATCGTCATCCTCGACACGCTTCCGGCCGTTTCCAGCTGTCGCCTTCGGGGTGGGCAAGCTAGGTGAAAAGAGGGTAGAAGCCTCCGAAGCGAGTTCAGTCAAGGACCGGTATGCCCGGGTTGTACTCTTCCGAACGTGGTTCTCAGACGGTTGTTTGTGGGCTTCCTCTTGTTCCGTGTCCGAATCCGAAGATGACGCTGGAGCTGGAGCTTTCGGTGTCGTGTATTGAGAATAAGGGAAAGGGATCTGGCTGGCCGTGAGATCGAACAGCCGCTCCTTCTTGTCATGTGAGCCATGAGAATCGCCGCCGGGATTCGAAGCAGCCGTGTCCGAAGGTTTGCCAACAACTGGGGTAAGGGTGTTCCCCTCAACCTGGGAGCTACTCGATAGCAGCTCATCAAGTTGCACAGATGATGTGGCGTCAGGTATCGTCTCCCACATTGCCGGAGACGGTGTGCGTGCCGTCCCAACTTTCTTTGTCGTGCCATTCATCTTTAGAGTCTTCCGCGGTACCTTTGCAGGCGTCTTGGGGACTTTATCTCCCCGGACAGTTGCCTTTCCCTTGCCGTTCTCGGCAGCAGATGTAGGCACAGTCGATGGTAATGGCTCTGGACTGTGCAGTCTTCGCGTTCCAACGACCTCCTGGCTGGCAGAAAAACCTACCGCCTTCTTACGAGGCTTCCTGCCCTCAGGGAGAGCGATGACCATATCCCTGCCTATGGAGGATCCGGGAACTGGGTGTTCGACGTCATCGATGCCTCCCTGTGCCTTGGTCCATCTCGATGAAGAAGCCTTAGGGGTCTCATGATTCGTTTTCTCGACTTTATTGAAAGTAGGAGTGCCTGGTTCAATTGGATCAGCTTCTGGGAAGTAACTATCCGACGGATAGGCAAGTTCTTCCGCAGGTTCGATTGGATCAACATCAACATCACCATCTGCACCATGCTCACAAGAGCCATTGCTGGGATTCTTGGCAGAATCTTTTGTCTTTCCGCAGGCAACCTTTTTGGAAACAGCGGGAATGTCGGGAGTGACCTTCAAAGGGTTTGCTACGACATCGTCTGCCAACTTTCGTTCCAATCGAGTTTCTTCACTTCTATTACTGAGCCCCACATATCGCAGTGACCGATTTCCAGTCGCAGCAGCGGAGGGCGGCCGAGAGTCGTCTTCGTCGTCTTCTTCGGACGAACGGGCCTCCAGATGGGGTAATCGCTCACGCGAACGCTCGCCTCGCCCTTCTTCCTCATCTTCTTCCAACTCCACGGATTCCCTCTCTTCCTCTTCTCGCAACTCTCTCAATATACTTGGGATGCCCAATTTAGGAGCCGGCCCGCGCATGACAGCCTCAAGCACATCTTCACCGAAAACAACCTTCTTATTCGTACGGGATGGCTTCGGCGGAGACATCGCCCGTTCGGTTTCGCTCTCTTCATCCTCATCAGAGCTAGTCGCAGGAGAACTTTCCTCCCTACTCGGTAAAGGCGTGGACGCAAGGGAGGAGTCCACTGACATCGATGATTCCAGAGGTAGAACCACCGCATTCGTAGAGGGCGCGGAAGCGGGAGGTGGAGGTTCACTGGCTGCAATTAGGGCCTTATCACTACCTTTGCACCTTTGGAGTAGTCCCTCGAGCTCCTCGATAAGATGCTCATTATCGCACGCATCGGATTGTCTAAGCTCATCTAGTCGCTTCTGAATAGCATCGGATCCTTGTCGGACAATTGAGCAATTGTAACGAACATGAAACGGCCATTCAAGGCAGACAGGACAAGGGTGACCAGTTGACGGACTTTGCATTTCCTCTCCCGAGCTAGGAGTGCCACGGTCATCTGGGGGGGAGGGTTCGGTCGAGGTTGGCCGGGTAGGCGGGGTAGGCTCTTGGGTAGGTGGAACAGTAGTTTTTTTGACTCGCTTGGGTTCTTTAGACTTCTTTGGGGCCTCATCCTGCACAGGACTATCGTATTTTTCGTTCTGAAGTTGCGCAATTTCAAGTTTGAAACTCTCAAGGAAGTCACCCCAAGACTCAGCATCCAATAATGTAGGATTAGATGCCGCGGAACCATCTTCTACACTAATCATTAATGTGGCTTTCAACAAATAACAGGCTGAGATCACTCACTGACGGTACACTCATCCATCAGTTGGCTGATCTGGTTGTTGCTTCCTCGTTGCTCTGTTTCACGTCAGTCCAGTGTCCCGAGCCCTAAAAATTTGCGCACCCACTCTCTGGCTGACTGACGCCCCCTCGATAAGTCAACTTTTTCTTAGAAGACTTTTTAGGGGCTGCGGGATATTTGAGAATTGCCTCCTCCCTTATTGTAGCTGGCATTTACCTAGAGAGGATGCAATGCCAGCACTCTCACCATCACCGCGGTCGTTTGTTTGTGCTAAACTTGCTTGTGAGACGCGAAGATGCAGGATAAAAAATAAATGAACACACGAGCTATGACAGGGGCAGCACGGCTGTCGTCTTTAGCTTCGTAAAGAATTTATGAACACGATCAGTGAGTAATGGAAATATCTCACCAACAGAAGGCTCTGCTTCGCAAGTTGCCGCTTTTTTTGATTTCTCTGACTTCTTGGTGACCTTAGGAGCTTTTGCATTGACTTTGACTGTAGACTGCTGTTGACCTACTCAATACCGGTACCTCTACTGATTTGATCCGTCGTACCTTTGTGCCTTCCTTGGGCTTGCTAGACTTCGGGAGTTGTTCCTCACCGCGGACAAGGCCACCAGTTGCAGCTTCCGACTATCAGTCCTATTAGCATCCGAAGTCGGGCGGAGGTATCATCAACAATCCCACCTCTCTCCCACCTTGATCCTTGCTCTTGCTTGACTTTAAGGGTTTCTTCTTAGGTGCAGGAGTAGGAACTGCCTCAGCTGAGCCGCCATCGACAGATTTACCAGTTTCATTAGTCTTGTCAAGGATGCCATCATTCGCTTTCAACACTTTGCTAGACTTTGGGGACTCCCCAGCTTTTGAGAGTTCGCCTGCTTTAGACGATTCGCCATTCGGTGCAGACACTGCATCCTTTGTTTTCTTAGGCTTCTTCTTGGGTGGTTCATCCACTCCCTTACTCGCACTATTTGCTTTGGCGACTGGGGAAGACACTTCTGTCTCCTTTTGGGGAAAGGCTGGAGCGGCGCACGCAACCATCGAAGTAGTATCGTTCGACACAGTCTTTCTCTTCTTGCTCTCGGGCTTAACGGGCTGCTTGGGAGGCTCTGTGGTTTCAGGAGTGCCGGAAATAGCGACCTGCGGTGTGCTTGTGGGAGCACCCTTCCCAGAAGTTATCCTCCGCTTCTTGGTTGTGAGTGCCGGGTGTGTTGCGGAAAGAGTGGAGGGTTGAGGTTGGTCATCAGCCTCGGTAGTAGGTGGCTAGACAGGCCAAACCATGTGTAAGCAGGGTACCATGAACGACGCATACGCATTGGACATACTTGCGAATTCCTCTCCTCCACTGTCACTTTAATGTCAATGGTCAACAACGTATCGTCTAATGCCTGCGCGCGCAACGCTTCGAAATCATCGTCTACCATAACAGAAATAAAATTCCACCTGGTAACCTGAAGCAAGAAAGCATACCATCATCAAGGTCGAGGAGCATGTTTGACCTTATCTGCTTGAGTCTCACGACCACCCCACTCGCGAGACCCAACTTGCGCCTCACGGAATCTTTGAGTTCCTCAAGGGAGCGTTCTGTGGTCTATACATTGAGACAGGCGCAACGCAAAACTGGTTATCTCACCTTTGAACAGTCGTTCGAATGCGCGTGTGTCTGCATGATAGGTGATTCGTGCAAGCCCCGGAGCGTCATCCAAGCCGTCCCGTTTTCTTTTATTGCTCGCCATGGTCAATGAGTGAAATGACAAGTACACAACAGCGCGCAAACAGCGCGGGCTTTTTTTCCCACTGACGATCACGTGATGGTTGGTCAACGAGGTAAACTACTGAAATTCGATCGTATAACCAAGATAAGTCTATAAAGTGTAAGTCCGTCCATGATCAAACAAAGCATCTTTAGTCGCCAGAAAATATAGTTGTAACAAACAGTGTTCGTAGATGTAAACAGCTACACAATATGTGAAACACAGGCCCCTACAGCTCCTATTAATCCGCGTTAGCTGGGACTCAGGCCATAGAACAAGGCAAACACATACGATCATGTTAAGGTTGCCAGACAGGAGACGGTTTTCGAGGATGCAACCGTCAGGGATGTCGATGCGTTGTCCCTCGTTCGCAACAACTGGCAAAAAGACAAGGTGATTTAGTTCCGAGTCACCTCCACGCAAATCGCTACACACCGATGACAGTCCCCCGGAGAGTGACGTTCCTGCCAAAGTACACATCTCCAGTGACGGTAAGATGGTCAAGCTCGATGATCTTTGGGATCTTCTTGAACCGTTTCTGGAATTGTTGGATCTTCTTAAAGTGATCACCGAGCTTGATGACAGGAATAGTCTCAAACATCCGGCTCTCGTTGAGGATGAGCTGGCCGTGGCGCAACGAGTAGATATCACTCTTGATGAGCAGGAGATCGGAGCAGGACTTGACAGGAAGGAAACGGGATCGGGGAACATTGACACCGTGTCCATTCCGGAAGTGTTTGATGGCAGCACCCGCGGCAGTCTCCAGCTAAAAACAACTGGTTCAATAATAACCGATAGCCAAATATGGCAAAAAAATACCTGGATGACGGAGTGGCCGTCGTCGGTCGTCTTGGGGTTGACAATGATCTCGAGCTCCATGCCCTCGTTCTCCATTACGCGCTTTAAAGCTGGAACAATATCAGAAAACATTCACTGACGAATGAAGGTACACAGACCCCTAAGATTGATCCACAGGTTGTTGGTGTTGAATATCTTGAACTTGCGAACTAGGATATGGCATTCAGCATACCACATACAAAAGGGAACCTGTTTCTGATACCTGATTTGAAGTCCTCCAGGTGTTCCGAAGGAACTTGAGCGATTTCAAGGAGACGAATGGAACCCTCGTAGTCGATGAGCGTCCCACCCTTTATATCAGCCTTGGTTTTGTCAGTGACTTCCATCAAGAACTCGGCCTGCGAGTCAATCATGTGTTGCAAAATATTCTCGTCCACACTGCCGTCCGAGTTAAGTGGACGTACAATTTCAGGTGCCAAAGACTTACACGGCACCCAAATTGTCAGAGTTGGACACGAAGAGGTACTCCTTGCCTTCCGCGATCAGCTGGTCCATGACACCAGAGTGGTGGAGTGCATTGTACAGATCGCCATGGCCGGGTGGGTACCAGTGCTTCTTGTCGTCATCGGCACGCTTTGGGCAAGGGAGGAGGGTCTCCTTGTAGATGCGGGGGTACCGGGACTGATTGAAGGTTGTGATCCGGACCTGCTGGTTAGCGTACTTCTTAATGATGCGAAGGGTGTCCTCGTGAGTATTGAATGAGGTCATGAGAATGAGGGGGACATCGACACGGTTGGTCATGTTAAGGTGCTCGATCTGACGGACAGTGAGGTCGAGGAAGGTCATGTCGTCCTTGACCTCGAGGGCACTCTTGGCGCCAGTCATACCTGGAAGAGATTGTGAAGACGCGTTTGGATGAAGCAGGGAATGTAGGGCTTACCCATTGAGGTTCCGAGACCGCCATTTACCTTCAGGACGGCGAGCTTGTTAAGGTTACTGTGGTTCTTGGGGTTGGAAAGTGAGTCATAGGGAACGATCTGGTCTTCGGCGGGTGACCTGATGCGATCCCAGTCGCTGGGTTGGCGTCGAGTGAGTATATAACCCCATTTGGCGAAGATGGTAAAGATACGTACAGATCCACGTTCTTTGCACGCTCCGACAGGTATCGAGTAAAGAGGTAAAAGAAGGACTGCATTTCGGTATCGAACGCCTGGGGAGACGGAGACGTGTTAGGTAGACGTGGTGTGGGACAGGCGACGAACACCGACCTTCTTGGTTGCAGAATCCTCCACTGTGTTAACGAGACGACTGATCTCATTGCGCATGGCTTTGGCGGCAACACCAGTGGTGGCAGTCTTGAAGTCGATGTGACTGCTGCCGCGGACACGGGCATTGAGGGAGTCGGTGCGGGGTGTAAGGGTAGCCATTGTTCTGGGAGACGGTGAGAGGCGGTCGAGGGCGACAGGGAAGACGTACTTTGACTTTGGTATGTGGACTGGCTGGGTGGTGTTGGTGGAGAGGATCTGGGGATCAGAGACGGTTCTTATGGGCGAGGACCGTGGTTTGTGGTGTCGCTTGAGAAATTCTGAGCTGAGATCTATATGGGTGTGCAGAGCGGACAAGTCCGAGGGCAGACCCCCCAATTCCTCCGGTATGAGTTGGCAGACAGATTTACGTTGGACAACCCGCGAGTCGTTCGATTTCGACTCGCCGCTCGCACGTTCGTTGCCCAGCGTTGACGAGTACCGTGCAAGAGGCGACGACGGCAAGGGTAGTGTATGGGGTCCTCCCAACGCGGCTCCTAGCTGCAGCAGGCTGAGTCGGCGACGTCTAATCCTACAATTGACATCACTTGTCTGTTGGCTAGACGAACGTGCCTGCATAAATAGAAAACAAACGACCGTCCCGACAAGTCCCAGAACACGGAAAAGTACCACTAAATGCACCTGGGGTCGACCACCAACGGGGTATTCTGGGCAACGTTGTTCCTCGGCTCTTGCTTTTATAACTATCAGCAGTCAACTTGCTGGCGTTTCTGTATATATCGGTGCGACCTTCTCAGTCTACGGGTGCAAGTCGGATCACCTCGTCCGCTTCGTTTATTAGAGCTCGCCCATAATGACACGTGTAACCCACCTCCAATGCCCCCCGTGTTCACCCGGGATGGGAGACCCACTACAGCAGGTGCGCATGCACCCCCTGAACTTGTGCTATTGCCTCGGTCCAGCTGTAAGGTAAGTACCTTTGTCCAGCAGTATCCAGGTCCGCCAGAGAAGGGCCCGCTGCCAATTCGTGACATCTTACAGGAACCCGCCTCACAGCCTTCGTCATGAGAACCTGGGCATCTGCATGCTATGTACATTATCATACACATTGACCACTCACAAGTCCGGAGCGTCTCGTAACGAACGACTCATGATTCACGACAGAAATGATTCCACAGGTGCGGACCCTGTGTAAAGCTTGCCTGATTGATGCGCCCAGTAGTACCATAATGGACATGTTACGATAATATTTGCAGTTACGTAGTATGCAAGTTCCGGTTGTACACATTCATAGACCCCCATAGGGCTAGCATCTTCGCCGCCATCTACTCACTAGTCCATAAACACTAGCCAGTTTACCTCGAGAAGAATTATCGCGAGGTGCCAAAAGCTCGAAATTCTTTTGCCTCAACCTGAGGAACGTGTTCAGTGACCTGTGCCTCTGTCACCGTCGTAATCGGGGGAGATAAGCATGGGAAGCCATGCCTATGACAACTGTTACGTACAAAGGTGTTTGCCAGTGAGGGTTGTCTATGTACTAGTACTATGTAGCATAGAAAAATGCATGCAGATATTAGAATAGAATAGATCATCGATCGTCCCCACAGCGTCCCTGGAGAATGGAGGGAAAAAAATAAAGGTTTTGGCACAGGAAAACGATATGAACCATTGCTCTGATTTATAAACAGCTCTCCCGACCGCATATTTTAACTTGGGGTATATTGACGAGACCATGACCACGACCTTGCCTGTGCAATGAACATTGTGACCCCATAGGGGCCATCAGCAACATGCACATCTTATTGGTGCATGGACCACCATGCAGCAAGTAAGAAGACACATAAAGGAAGGACCGCCACATTTAAGACGTCCTTGCCAAATGCGCGAAGCATCCCAAGTTCGTGTATACGTTGGCCCCTTGGATGGTTGCGTGCTCTGGATGGAAACCGCGGCAGCGTGATGCGTCGTCGCTGGTTGCCGAACTTAAATGTCCATGTCCACGACCTGCCTCGCGGACGCGTAGACGTGTGACCATCGTATCGTGGTTTCGTCGCGGGTGGTGGAAGTGACGGCGAGTATCCATCGTCGCAGTAATTGTCAGCGCTACGCCGATTGCTACCATGCTGAGAATGATGAAGGGATTCATATGTGCCGTCCTGATGCTCCTGGCGCTTACACCTAGGATCCTGTTCTCGTTGCCTCGACCACGAGATGTTGAATATGAATAGCACAACTAACGAAAGGAGGATCAACCTGAGGTAAACATGGAGGTAGATGCCAAGTTGATCGGGCAGGAAACATGGCGTGTCGAGCGGCGGAGGTACGGGTAGTTGAGTGAGCGAAGCCTCCGAAGGCACCACCGAAACGAGGGAAAGTAGTTGGAATCCAGGCCGGCGGATCCCCATTGCCATAGAGAACGACTTCACAGTCACCTCTCGAACCTTTGTGTTAGTAGAGGATATGGTATGCTGATAATCACAATAGTCGTGGTCGTCGCCGCTGCAATCCCATCAGACTCCAAACCACCTGCAAAAATCACCACAAACCTCAAAATCAATGACGGATTAAGTCGATCAAGGAGAAACTCTGTAGCTTCATCCATGAGGGTATTTTGATACCCATACCCAAACCCCTGCTGTATTGAGCCCCGTTCTCGTAATGGTCCACAATCGGTGCCAAGGGGTCGGGCTAGGGGAATATGGGTAAACAGGATTATGGGTCCTTCTGGTCGACTTTCTGCGGTTTTCTTCACGAATTCAATGGGCCCGCGTGGGACGGCAGACCAACTCTCAAAGGTATGCCCTTTATTAGCACGCAGGACGTCTTCCTCAGCAAGTGCAGGTGTGTCGATGAACACAAGAGTATGATTCCCGATAGAGATGCGGTGATTCCTAGGACCAAAGTGGGATGTGTACCGTGAATCGGCTTCAAGCGAGAACGACGTGTCTCGTCCAAGTCTACAAGCAAAGGATGGGAACATGCTCTACATCTACGCAAATGGGGATTCACGTACCCTACGTCATGATTTCCGGGAAGGTAATACGTAGGTACTGAGCGGCGGTCCATTTTGAAGATGACGCTGTACCGTTCATGATAGGCTTCATATCTAATTAAGTAATTGTTAGTATTCCTGCAGAGCCAACGTTGGGAAAATGTACTCAGAGGCAGACATGGACAAACGACCATTGTCCATCATGTCACCTGCAAGCACGTCAGTATTCACATGAGCAAAAAGAATTATTCTCCAAGGGCATACCAAGCACGACGACTGCATCGGGCTGAAAACGGTGGATGGTGGCGTGCCAGCTTCTCCGCAAATTAAGGTCGACGAGAAGTTGGGTTATAGAGGAGAGGAAAGACCCTCGCTCAGGATACGAATGGCTGTCAAGAACTTGCGGGTCCGCTATCACTAATACTCGTGCAATGCGCGAGTTTGGGGACTGGGAACTATCTCAGCAGACAAGGGACAGCATCAGCGAGCGCACATACCTGTTGCGAATCTGGCCAGTGACAGTCACGCAAGACCCAGTCGAATACCCCGAATTCGTGCCAGAGCACCACCAACATCCAAGAAAACCGCAACGCATTCACAACGACTCGCCGGGACAATGATAGCATGTAAGAAAAATAGACATCTAAGAAATTGCTGTGTGGCTCACATACTGTAAATGGTAATCGACTACAGAGACGAAGATAGTACTATGCTGTACAACAACTTCGGCGCCATGGTCAGTCGGCAGTCACAGGTAGTCACGGGTGCCGAATGCAAACTCCGCTCGGCACCATGAGACTGTGTAACTACGAATTATATTGGCTATACTGTACTAGGTAGACGGAAAGGTATGACAAGCCTGAATGTCAGCATTTACACTGGACTGTGGTGCCCGTCCAACGAGTGGGAATCTTGAGGGAGGAGAGCGGGTCCGTGATACGAAATTCAATGCTTCCGATGTGTGAGATGGAGTATTTTGAGTCGGTGTGGAAAGTTGGGTGCGTGCTTCCACTCCAGCTTGGGAAAGCGCCGAAAAAAACACCAGTCAAGTCAACGAAGACATCCTCTTGCGCAGATGTCGATATCTGCTGCTTCTATCGTACTTCTTTACAGGCGTGGTGAGTTCCCAACCGGCAGTCACTAAGATTTGTACGAGGTACCTGAAGAAGGTCACACTGAGAGCAAAGACATGGAAAGAACAATTGAAACATACATTTTGTGCACTGGCGGCAGCAGAGACCGACAAAGACCATTTGCAAGGCCATTGAAAGCTACCTGTAAGGCTGTATCCGCGTCTCATAAATGGGATCGGAGGTCGCCCGCTGCTTGCCTGATCAGTCATTACCTCCCTTTAACCTGCGAAGGCGTAGCAATGCCATCCCCACTCACCGCAGCGAGGTGGCTGCGATGGCCAGTGACGTCGGCACCTGCTCACTGTAACTTCAAACTCAGCCAGTCGGCAAGTGACACTTGAGGTGACACAGACGTGACGACCAACTTTTTAGCTATCTCACTCATTTCTGCTTCAATTAGCTTCGTTCGACCTCGCAGCGCCCCCAAACATGCACTAGATGTAATGTAGTTGTGTAGACAATGAAAATTCTGTGTATTTTGTAGAAGTGCCGACTGACCATGGTGCCGAAGTTGTTGTACAGCATAGTACGTACAAACATACATGAGCCAGCGTGTCCCACAGATCCCTTTTTTTTTTTTTTTTTTTTCATTCTTCCTACTCCAGCTCATTATAATCTTGCAAGTCAGGAGTAACAAAGCCTGTGAAAGATGAGACAAGGTCGATCAATGACTTGTGACAACATTAGTAATGACATTTGATAGTACCGGGTAAATAAATCCAAACAAGCGCAAGTCTCTCGAACTTTCATCATGGCAGGCGGAAGTCACCGTGAGCAACTTGTTTCCCTCGTCCGCCGTTATGCCCATCCTCAGCGATTATAACAGCGTCGGGATTTAACCCTCATCTGCCTGGATTTAGATACCAGTTCCTTTCGAAACTCCTCGGAGCGTCCATGTGGTTCTTCATGTTCTACAGAGCGCGGTGGGTGCCAACACATTTCTTCTTGTTAGTGCCAATTAAATATTCGTTTCTCACACGTAGAGAGGATGGCCCTAAGTTACTGGTATGTTTTTTCTCCCTGGGTTCTTGGTACAGCTAACGATTGACTGACTGCCAGGGCTTGCGGCATCCGTGGGAGGGTCATCATTTTGAACACTCAGAGCATCATTAGTTAGGCACTTGGAAGTCATAAATTGTATATGTATGCAGATGCCATTCCAAAGATGCAGGCAATGGGACCATGTCTAACATGATATATAGAACCTTTTCCTAAATCACTCACTGTTGGGTCATAGTCCTCGTCGGACTCTGTGGTTTCTCCTAGACATGACGACTTCAAGGAAGACAGTCGTTTCCTTGATTCCGCGTAGCATTATGGTTAATGCATAATGGACTTATCAGGTGCGAACACACCTGTCGAACATACACCCCCCAATTTTTTTTGGTGATGTTCTGTGAGATACAAATCGTCATGTAATTGATTGAAAAAATATGTACGACAGCCCTCAACCTTCTCTACAATGAGTTAGAAGACAGCTCCCATGAGCCGTCAGTGAATCGCGAGGTATCGGTCGATGTCCTTTGACAAAATCCAGAACACTGGGCAGTCCGAATGCGAAGGAAGTCTTCCGTACGTAGACCAAGGACACCAAGGAAGGCAGTCACCCTTTCAGGAAAGCAGGCCCTGGCAATGTGCATGAACCGTATGTCTCGGAACAATCCTCCATCGTTTTCGGGAACGGTAAGTCAACGGCCACGCCAAGATCTGACGATGGTCCACCTCATTCCATCCAATAAGCCACGACAGACGAATCAACGATTAGGGTTGGGTATAATTTGTATATTTGACATTTAACATGTACTGAACAATGTCACAAGTTATCGCGGTAAGTGTGCATGTGCCATAAGCAAGCAATAATCTACCTCCGGAGCTAGTCTTGCGAAATGAGGTACCTCTTTGCCTCTGCTTTCGGTCCAGTGATCCGCAGGCGCACCGATTATGACTATGACCCACCACTTTCTCCCGAAGGTCCAAATAGCAGCAGTCTGGACGCAATTGGCACGGATCGGAGTGCAACTTGACCAGCTTCTTTGCTTCATATGTAAGATGTCGATCTATGGGGAACCTCGTTGGACTACCGGGGAAGACGGGTGCGTCTTGCAGAAGATTGGCTGAAAGAAGACACGATGCCAACGCACCGGTAAGCACACCCGGCCAGACAGCCGAAACTTTCAAAAATCCGAAGCACACACGACACCAGGGGTGTCGGTGCTTCGGATCAGGTGTGATCCCTGCGCCTTGTTCCAATGCCGATCATTTCTGCCACACTCACCCACACCTCAAAGGAGGCTATGGACCGATAGTTGGCAGGTAAGCCTGTCTGTCCTGGTGTTGAACATGCACCTGGCAGGCTGAGGGGCTTCAGATAGCGAGGATGAAATCTGGTGGATGCATTTTCACATTGACGCCATCAGCATGCAACGAGTTAGAATGCATCTCCGATAGCCGGAAACGAAGCACACCGCATCACAGATCCTCGCTAGTTAGTCGATTTTCTGTCGGATGCCTTCCATGACCAATGCTTGAGTGTTCATCAACATCATGGATTGTGACTGGCAGAGGCACCAGAAAGTTGATCCCATAGGCCGTGCAAGGAGGTGTACAGGTGGTGAAGAAGGCGACTGGCATGGCGCCAAGGCCCGCTGCAGGCTGGCAGGATCAACACGCGTCACAGGCAAGTCTGCTCATGGAGGCGGACTAGGACTTGTTAAGAGCGGCGTGGGACCCGCAGATTCGAATCTTCACAGCTGCACCATTGGTTCAGTGGAACTCGGGAACACCCGACTGAGGACTTTTATACAATGATTTGATGACTCCCTTGTCCTTTTTTTTTCGCTGAGCGACGAGAACCAACTTGACCTGCGGCCCCGCACAATTTATGAGCGCTTTAAGTAATCAGAGACGAGTTGATGAGTGAATAATCATAGTTCCAAGTCGTCAGAGCTACGCACTGCAGTCAGTACTTATGGCAGACCTCTTCTGTCCAACAATGAATCGAACGTACATAGTACATGCTACTTGGTGCAATATGCCTCGACCAAGATAAATTGTGATTCTTATATAAATATTACATAATTATATGTTTTAGGAAATGCCGTAACCGATCCAGTGCACGGCACCAGCTTTGTCTACTTTGCTTTTACTACTTTCGCGTCATTCCTGTGACTCTCCAGGTTCAGGTCTTTTTTCTTCAACAAACACTTCAGCGCGTGTGCTGACCGTCGACTTCGATGGCACCAGCGTCGGTGGCGGGTAGTAACTCGTCCAGTTTGGTGAAGAGGGCCCCTCGACCAGTACCGTGGCGCCCCACCAAAATCATGAATGTGCGCGACCTATCCAAAGACGATGATTTCTTAAGCCACCTTCTCGTCGAAAAACTTGGAACGGGTGGTGTACCCCTCTATGTTCACAAGATGGACCCGTCTCGGAAGCTCCCTAAAGTTGATGCAGAAGATCTTATGGTCATTGTTAGACGCGTGCGTGGTCTCTTATTTTCATGTTACTCCGTTCACGTTTTGTCCTTCGCGTGTCCAATACTTGCGTCATGGTATGCCACCATAAAGTTGGTTACGAGTAAGCTTGGGCCTCACATTGCTGTCCGTCAAGCTGTGGACGAGCTCTTGGCGTTCGTTTTGCTTGTCTTCACACTCACGCCAAATGCTAAACATCTCACGCTGGCAGCCTTCCGCCTGTTCGTTTCTACCTCAAGCCATACACACAAAAGCAAATTAATGCCTGTGCCACGTGAGTGAGACCTGTGTCACTGCCTACAACCCCCCGACGACTCTCTTCAGGCATGCGTCTCGATATTTCGAACTCTACAACCCAAATGGTTCCATAGAAATTGCCCATACATCAAGGTACTCGCACAAGACGGGAAAATCGGAGTTGTGCATCCTCGCTACTCGACCCCTAACTCCTGGCATGGTTATCGCTGAGCTGAAGGGCTCCATGGCCCATTTGTCGACAGAGGAGGATCGAGAGCTGAAGCGGACCGACCTGAGAAATAGCGATATTAGACGGGATTTTAGTGTGATCCACTCACGGCAGATGAAAAAAAATCACTTATTTCTGGGTCCTGCCCGGTTCGTGAATGTAAGTCACAAGCATGCATTCACTGTGCCCATTGTCACGCCTCGCATTCCTCCAGCATGATTGCGAGAATAACTGTGAACTTTTTCGAGAAGGCAAATACATTACTTTTCGCGTAGTGCGGCCTATCGCCGTTGGCGAGGAAATAACAGCTCACTATGGTGATGGTTACTGTGCGTAGGGGCTCATTCGTTGATCTACATCTTCTGACGGTGGCACCAAGTTGGCAGGAAGAATCGCTTCTGCCTTTGCGAAACGTGCGAGAAGAACGGACGAGGTGGATATACCCCGGAAAACCCGAACGGTGGCAATGACTCAGATGCTGGAGCATCGGAAGATGAGTTAAGCGATTCCGAGCCTGCTGCCACCGAGGTAGGCAATGTCAATGAGCGGAGAACTCGCAGAGGCGTGTATGCTATCATTCAAGAACACGACGATTCAGATGAAAGTGAAGATGAGGAGAAGGAAACGGACAAACCATTAGCGGATGCCCATGTTGATCTTGATTTGGAACTAGGGAGCCACCCCTCTTCATCCAGGCGGCCGTCGGCGTCTCGCAGATCTGTCTCAAGGTTAGTCCTTCTTAAGGATTGCTTTCCTTTGCTGATGTAATTTAGCAGCTCTGCACCACGGAGCCATTCATCCAGTGTGCCTGAAGACACGAAGGAGGCATTCACGTCTATTATATCAACACGGAGGCAAAAGCAAACTACCTCGGTGACTGCACCCGCACTCTCATCCAAATCTCTGACACCCATACCAAATGGCTGTACACGACACCCGTCAAGAGCTAGCAGGGGAAGCGCCAGTAGGATGTCGACTCCCATTAATGGCAAGGGACAGGAGAAAGAGAAGATTCCCATAAAGGAAGAGCCCGAACCACGAGTGTTGCGCATACGGCCCACTTTGCCTTCCGATAAGGGTGAATCTGTTGGTGCAAGCAAACGCATAGTGCCCCTTGGGCCAGATGGGCGTTCACTGCCTACCTGTGTAACTTGCGGGAACGTTCTGCCTGTGATATCTATCAATAACCAAGTTGTTTGGGGTCTCCACCTCGACACGTCGCCGCGGCGAGGAAGGAAGTGCAAGGTCCAACAAGAGTGTCCACGGTAAGTTAGAATTTTGGAAAAAAGCCAAGCATCCTAATTTCACGTATTCATTTTCTGGCCCTCAGATGTTTGCGCCATTTCGCCATCTATGGCCACTCTTGGCCCGCGCGCTTGCCTAGTCAAGTTGTTGGTCCTTCTGGACGAGATGATCCGGAACCCTCACGACGTACCATACAGAAGGCCTCGTCTACTGCGGAGCGGAAACGACCTCCAGGTGGAGATGAGCGATCGTCGAAGAAAAATAAGACTGACCAAGCACTTGCCGTGGAAATGTCCTCAAAAGCAAAGGAGATGCTGATACCTCCAAAGCGGAAAAGGGGTAGACCTCGCAAGCACCCCTTACCACAGGAAGAACCCCCCAAACGCAAACGAGGCAGACCACGTATACATTCTCCTTCTCGCTCACACCTCCCCTCGACCCTCAAACCTACAGCTTCAACGTCCCGCCCTCCTGCAGGCGTGCGATCGAAGAGTTCAAGTCCATCCGAATGCAGTTATGTTGGGCCGAAGTCTTTGGCAGTGCAGTCACAACCACGAGACTCAAATGGCCGCTTTGGCAAGAAATCAACAACCAACGGCAGAAGAAAGCAAGTATCCGCAGTCGTGGCACGAGCTCAACGAGTGCTACAGAGGCACAAAGTGAAGAGTTGGTTAGAGGATAACCATGAACAAGAGAGTCTGACAGATGCGGAGGCGCGCCAGACAGTTTCGAAGCAGGCTATACTCACTGACGTTAATGCTTCACCCCGTCCAACTAAACGACTGCGAAACAGTATCAGCATGACAAATACAGTAGACCGCCAGACAACTATCAAGAGAACTACGCCTACTGATCTCGATGCTTCACCCCGTCCGACTAAACGGTTGCGAAACGGTACTCATCCTGTGGACGGTGATGATGATCCTATTCCACTAAGTACCTTGGGCTCTACGTCCTTCCGCTTTAATGGATTGAACGGAAGCCTGCTGTGTCGTCCGAACCCGACAAACTTTGCTCGTAGAAAGTGGGCTCCGGACCCTTGTGAGGGAGACCCAGTTCATGATGACGAAGATACAGCAAGCTCCCTGCGCACATTGGAAAGCGATAGCAACGGCCCTGTCACACCGGAGGATCGTACACCCCTTCCTATTCCTGTCCCAATTCCATTCATTCAAGAGCGCCATAAAACCATTGTCCCAGATGCGTCTCCGCGCTGTTCCACCCCACATGTTTATGCCAGTAGTATCGCCAGCGTGCTGGTTTTTAAACCCTCTCCGGTTAATTTCGCAAGGCGCCGGTGGTCCTCAACTACCAAATCTCCACTGGAACTAGGGTCCGGTACCCGTCGGAGCCAGAGGTTGAGACCGAGAGCATCTTATCCGGGAGAGGATGACTTGCTTCTGTTCACGCAGTCTCAAATGGTTTCCGCATTAGATGTGCCATCAATACTCACTGGTCGATCAGTTTCACCAGGAAAAAATCCGAAAACCGGTGCTACCTCCCACGAAATTTCAGAACCAATAGTCGAAAATGTACGTATCTTGCGCAGGTATTTCCATGTCATTTGATTGAGCGCTCCACAGACAGACGGGTTCTCGAACTCTGCCGCGAGGCGCAGCACAGGCTTGCACGGCAATGAATCATTGGAGACAACAAATTCCGAAGATGATCGTGTTGTCGAGGAACCTCTTACAGAAACTCCAGATGCTCGTGGCCCCTCTGCTGATGAGGATATGTTGTCTCGCCTCCGTATCACATACACCACGGAACTTCCACCTGACGTACCATGGAAAAATGCTGAAGCGACACCCGTGTCACATTATTTTAAGAAATCCGCTTCTTTTCATAGTGACAACTTTACATCCCCAACACATCTGGTCCATGCAGGATGGGACGATTCTGTATCAGACATCCTTTCAGAATGACACTTCCAGTAACTTATTCCGGTCACTCCTTTCTATCCCCTTAATAACTTATTGTTAGTGCTTTCGCAGACAATAACATTCTCGCTTTTTTGTAGTCGCATCATTATATTCGTACGCTTAGTACTAATCCTGTTCATAAGATTTATGATGGACTACTTTCTTCACATGCGAAGAGGTTTGTAGCCGAAAACAGTGGCAGAAATATCTGAATATCTTATGACTGCCCATCAGGCTTCAGTGAGCTTCTTCCAGCACGTAGAATCTCGTCCGTAGACAGCAGATTTGTCGCGATAACCGAACTGCAGGGGACAACAATCACAAAGGAACTTGATGTGCTGGCACACGCGACCTACCATGAGTGTAACATCTGCCTCTTCACCCTATAATTGTCCCATATACCCTCTACAGTTGGGTCGAAGGGCTCCCCGGATTGAAGGTCCAGTCCAGCCACTTTTCCTTCAGACTGCTCGTCCTATCAAGATCTCGGTTATTACATCTCAAAAGGGAATATGGTAGGGTTCAGACCTGCAGTGCAACAACCACGTCCTGAACGTCAAAACCACCATTTTGAGCCAGGGTCTTCGGAATTACGAGAAGTGCATCGGCGAACGCTTGCACACCCATCTTCACACGACCTTTTGCCGACTTCTTGATAGGACCACCCAAGTGAGCAGCACACGCAACTTCGAACGCGCCTGCCCCCGGAATCAGGCAGTCATCTTCTATGGCATTCTTGACAGCACGAAGCCCGTCACGGAGGGCATCCTGGATTTGCTGTATTGTGTGGGGATTTGGACCCTTGATTAGGAGGGTTACACTCCTGGGATTCTTCACTTCTTCGACGAAAGTGAACTTCTCTTCACCTAACGTGTGTTCATAAACGAGGCCCGCCCAGCCAAGAATGTCTGGAGTGAGGTCGTCGACAGAATTTTGTGCTACACCCCCGCAGATGAGCTGTAACCTATGGTAAGGCTGTCAGAATCTGCTAACTTATGTGGAAAGCAGAGCAAATACCGCTCCATATTGCGTCGCTTAGCACGCCGCAGCGCCAGAATTCCATTTTTCGCAAGGATATCAAGACTTAGGGGATCAATACCCTTTTGATTGATAACGACGAAATTCTTCTGCTTCTCCTTGGCTCCCACAGCCTGATCACAGACAAGGTTCTTGAGATCAACTATTTTCTTGACCTTAGCGTCGACAAAACGCCTCTCGGACTCGACCAACTTTTCGCGTTGCTCTGCGGACGAATAAAAGAAACCAGAATTAACCTCCCTAAGCTTAGTGAGCTGTTGTTACTGAAAGCAGTGCATGACAGCGTACGTTTTTTCGTACTCCAAACTGACATTCAACGTCAGAATGAACGCATTCTCGACGCGTTTTGGCATGTCCGGATGTCTCGCACCGTGATCCAGGACTAAGCCACGCACAAGCTGAGTCTCCGACGCAGTACGGTGCTGCATTTTCATGATTTCTATCATGTGAAGATCAATAGGATCCTGCCATTGATCATGGTCTTCTGAGGTAGACTTTTAGCGTGGAAACCTTCAGTTAAATTAAATACGTGCCTTTGGCGGGCGGTGGAGGCCTGATGGTAAGCACGGCGTCTACGACGTCAGCTGCAAGTTTCTTCGCCAATGAGGCGTGTAGCTTGGTCGCAAGCGAAGTATGTGCGACATTAATGAGGGTAGGCCGATCCAGTTTCAACTGCCGCTTGAACGTGTCCAGAAACTAGACCAGGTCCTGTCAGAATTTGGGCAAAAATGGCGCATGGCTCGGAAACGAACCACTAAAGACTCTTTCTTCGCGAGATCGAAGCCATCCGCTATGATAGTAGGGTGCACACCCTCCGAGATGTAGCGATCGGCTTGTTTAAGCAACTCTCCCACTAAAAGGACGACGGACGTGGTGCCGTCACCGACTTGATCATCTTGTGCAACCGCAGTACGGGCAACCATTGCGGCAGTGGGATTTTGAATTTGCATCTCGGATAGTAGAACCTTGCCGTCCTTGGTCATCTTGATTTGACCCGCACCGTCCACCAACATTTTGAGAGTACCTCTAGGACCTGGTGGAGGCTCAATCACCTGGGGAGAAGTGTAAGAGAAACGCTTACCGAGATTACCCTTCACAACGTTGGCGAGCCCCATGGCGCCAGTTGTGTTTACCTAGTACAAGCAATGCGTCCGAGAGCAGATACACGAGATCTGATGAAATTACCTGCAGCGCCGCAGCGCGACGGACACTCTCAGCCTTGGGGTTGATCAGTTCTATACTGGAGGACATGACGATGGCTCGAGGTAATTAGATATTGGTCGCAGCCGTTCCACTACGGGGTGCTGGCAGTTGGGTAGATTTGATTTCGGTAGGTTGGCAGGGGATGAACGCGGTGGCGGAGTATCAAAAATCTAGGAGGTCTCGTTAGGACGACCAACATTCATACTTCGCATTATGCGGTCATTCCATCGCTGCAACTGCAGGACGTCGCGTTTCTGCTCCAACAGCATCGGTCAGTCCAATATATATCAATGCAACTAACATGTCCCCAGGTCGTTCAGCCCAGGGAGCAGCGAACGTCGATAACCCTCTGATCTCCCTCGTCTTATCGCACGGACAGTCTCGCATTACTGGCCGTCTCCAACGATGAGCAGCCTCTCCGACAGCACTCGCAATCGAAGGGAATCACACACTGTGGGTCCCTATACCATCTCTCCCTTTGTCAGGCCATTCATTTGCACCAGAAACCAAAGGAAGTGCAGCCTCTCTTCACGACCAAGACCCTTGATTTCGATAGAAAGAGGCAGCCCCAACCCCCACCGAAGAAACGCAAACGTCCTGTTCCTGCCACTCCGGCTTTGAGCTTCGATCCCAAACAAAATCGCATTCGTTCTGGACGCCAGGACCTCGTTCCTCCTACACCGACATCCTCTTGTATAACCCCTTCCGACTCTTCTAATGGTGGCTCATATGAGGAGTCATCCGCCTTTACAGGTGCACCTCCTCAATACATCTTTCAACCTCAGCCAACGTTTGACCCGGCTTCTCATAAACGACCCCGTGTTTTCTCCGGCCCCCCTCACTCATATTCGGGGGCGTCCAGCACTGAAATGCATTCCAATTTGGCTGAGTATGACTCACCGTTATCTTGCACTTCTTCGTCTTCTCCAGCCACTTCCGATCAGTCCCCGACTCACTTTTCCGACAACATTGGCTGTGATGGGCTTGATTGCCAAATGCAGCCTACACCTGAGATGTTGTGTCCTTCGTATTCATATGGCAATGCTGCATATGGAGGTGTGCCCAATGAGACACAGCTCTATACCAGGGACTCTGGAGTCTTGGATTATCCAATTCTGTATCATGAACCCAACTACGCTGGAGCCACGCCTAATACAGCCCCGCCTCATCCCACACGCAATTGGCACCCTCCCTCCTAACTCGTATCCAATGTCAAGCCGGATATAAGGATACACTTTGGCTGGCCATGTTTGTTTTCCTATCAAATACCTTTTCCGATGTCGTCATTGTTTTGATGAGTTGTTAGTCACCTTATTTACTGGACCACAATATTTAGTAATATGAGACCTGTTTCTCCTCCACATCATGGGTCAACGCAGTCTTGATGGTCTCGAGCTGAATGCTATTGAGCATTACCAGCGAACAGTTACTCGTATCGCCCAAATACAATCCCACTTGGACAATGCACCACGCAGCCAGAGACTAAACGACAAAACGTGTATCATAACCGGGGTCGGTTCACTTTCCGGGATAGGGTAACGTTTGATACCTTCTGGAATGTGTTCGTGTCCAATTACACTCCGACCAGCCGTGCTTCCGCTCTGCTTTTTGCACACCATGGTATGTTCGGGAGAGATCGGAATCCAGTGTTGGATCGAAGGCTCACAGTAGACATTTCCAGGGGCCCATCGTCTCTATCTCTTGGACTTTTGCGCAGACAATTTACCAGAGCTAGAGTCCACCATCCGGCAGCTGTATCCAGATGTGAAGGTTAGACATAAACTACTGGTAGACTCATCTGCTCATCATGAAACGATTAGGTTACCGTTATTCAAGCGGATGCTGCTGATGAAACAGCTATAGCTGCGGTCTGTAAACGGGCCATTGAAGAGGATGGCAGACTCGATGTCTTCTTTGCCAATGCTAGTTCTGGTTCCATATTATTTGCTACTATTGCATTAACTTATCAACTCTGTTTGCTAGGCTGGAATTGCCACAACTAAAGCACTGCCAGAATTGACAGCAGAACGTTTTATGGAGACCATGCGAGTGAATTCGCTGTCGTGAGCGAAATGTTACAAGTCATCATAGTTCAACTGATGAGCGTTTTGAGATGTTTTCTTGCTGTCAAGCATGGGTCACAAGCTATGATGCACACCAATCCTTCCAAGGGCAAGACCTTGTGCGGAGGCAGTATTATATTGACTTCCTCCGGTTTGCCTTATTCTATCTCTTTTCTTATCAGTTGCTGATTCGCACCTTAGTTGCTGGGCTCCGCTCGGGTGCGGGCACAATTGACTGTAAGGATTTCTCTTTTTACGACCTGGTTAATCATTGATGGCCAATGCAGATAGTGCGAGCAAAGCTGCGTGAGCCAGTTTTATTGTATCTTTCCTCAATGATCTCACTCCACGCACACAGGGTAAACTCGATCGTGCAGACAAGCGTTTATCAACTACAGAGGAAGGACATTCGTGTAAATTCAATCTGTCCAGGCTTGATTGAAACCAACATGACAAAGGGCGTGTTCGATCTTGCTCGTCAGCGAGGCAGTGGCGGCAAGCTCGGACAATTAAATCCTCTTGGTCGATATGGCCTCCCACAGGGTATGATTTAGTGATCAAACTGTAAGGCTAGGTCCTGACACGTCGCTAGAAATTGCGCAAATGGCATTGTTCTTAGCATCTGGTAAGGGACGAAAATCCACCGATGGTCTTTTGAATACTGAACCATCACTGTTGAAGATGAGTCGAGTTATGTGAATGGACAGAACCTAGCAGTCGACGCTGGGCTGTCCGCCTCTCATCCAGTTATTCCTGGGCATTGGGCTTGATTGCTCGAAACGCCGTCGGACTGTTTGTCAGTGTGCATTCTCCGCGATGTACAGCTCGCGGAGTTTACTCTAAACGCTCTTGAAGGGAGATATGGTAAATGCATAGGCTCATTCAGTAAGTAGTCTGTATGCAGGTGATTATGACCGAATGCAGTTCACTCTGATTTGATTTTGATGGAGTGCATGAAGGACGAACAGACGTCGTTCGATTATACTGCTTGTGATTCGTGAATAGAGTTCTGTGTGCTTTCTGCGGGCGCAACAGCAAATCATTGGTTCCAGTGCGAATTATAGGCTAGCGTGTTGGTGTAGCACTATGGCAGGTGACATAGCAGACGCTGCAACGACTTCCGCATTATTGGACGCGCCGGGATGAATATTTATATCGAATATCATACATTCACTGCAAATGCTGAGAGCCAGAAGAACTAAGCCTGATGACGGACTACGATGTGTATATGATCTCTTCTTCCGGAGTCGCCTGCCAAGAGGAAAGAGAAAGCGCCCATGCTTCAAAGCTTCACTGAGACTCCCTACTGTCCTACACACAGTGATGCACGAATACAAGCCTGGCGTATAAGAACCTCTCCTTGCAAACACCACAATGTCCGACATTCATAAACTGGGGACTGCGCATCGATGGGCCATCCCCGTTTCGTGTCAAGCGAAGGAAAATTTCAAGTTAATTCAAACGCGCTGCAAGTAGGGGATAAACTCACGATTTCGAGCGAAGTTCGACCTCAAGCAACAACACCACCTCGCGGCCAACATGTTTCATTACCGAGGAGCAGGCGTATAGGAGCAGTTACATGAACACACCAACCGCAAACCTTTCACCGACCATGGACTATTCGTCCTACATGGCGCTACCTTGATATTGTCGTATGGTGAGTGGACGAGCACAAGTCCACTATAGAATTGTCTGTGATCTTGTCCAGCCACAGAATGGCAGGAAGTAAGTTACTGTGCGCAGCTGATTCCGGCGTCCGATTAAGGCTAATATGTCCATGCTCAGCGGTAACATTTCATTGCCATGACCCACAGTAACCTGTAGCTGACTTTTTTCATGGCTAGTGCATCAATATGCTGCTTGAAACCATTCCCCATCCCTGTTAACTTGGAGCCCTGCATTGCTGTATCAACAAATCAGTACTGCTTATAGAGTTCAACAATATGGAACAATTTTATGTGGTCTCTGCATCTAGAGGGCCCTGAACAATGGTCTAAACCCTCTTCCATTTCCATGGGATGTACTGTAGGCCAGTTTTTCCAAAGGGAAATGCTGTGGCCTTGCAGTACAGATAGGGTGGAAGAGAGTCCGGCCATTATGCAGTCATCGCAGAAGGACCATAAACTCCAGCATACTGAAAGCGGCTCTTCGAGTGGAGGAGAAGGTAATTAACGACCACCACGGACCGAGCGTCGTAATTTATAGGTCGATCTCCTACATATCGCTTTCTTGCCACTCAACCCAGGCAAGCACCCGTTCGTGTTCCAATGGGAAAACATCTGCGGAATGCAATAGAAGTCCTGGCCATTTCTGGCCCTTGAGATTCAAATGATATTAGAACGAGGTTACCTTCCGCAGGGATATCACTGACTTACCGTGGGTGAACACTAGCTATCGCCGTATTTCCCAATTTTTTCCTTCATTAAGACAGTAGAACGGGACAACCTTGATCGATCCCCATAATGGTCGAAGGTCGAGTCGATGGACCTATTGGTATGGGGTCCTCTCGGTGATGAACCTTCCGTGTTCATTTTTGACTTATGGCGACAGATTAGCCTGAACTGTCAAGCTCCCTTGCCTCGCTGGTTACTCGCGTTATTTCATATCCTTGAAGGCTGTGGTTCCTTGCTATCCCTGGAACAACACCTAGAGTTGGCAGTCGGCCGAGGTGAACTGGTCGAGAAACAGGGTTGTCTTGATATTTGTTTTTGTTGTCATCCCTGGCTGCAGAATGTCCAGCTAATTATCACCTGCAGGGGTACGTTGGCCATCTCTCTCTTTAAGCGCTCTGTTCAGGAATGCTGATATTCAGAGTCAAGGCCGGCTGTGGTTGAAATGGGCTCCTGCAAGACCGGAAACTATGTGGAACTTAGGTGTGTCCGACATATTATCTTACTCTACCCTGCGCCCTTCTTGAGTATTTGGAGCAGTTCACATACCATAATATAGAGCAGCGAAATGCCACGGGACCACACCCAAGAAATATTTTCACGGTATGCACGAAACTATCTCCAGTTCCCTAGCCCGCACAAACGTAAAACCCTTCTGGTGTCCATTCCACGCGCCTCTCACCCTAATAGTCTTCCACGTTTTGATATGTCCTTTGTGGAATTACACCTTTCATCCGCTGGACATCGGTAGAACATATCCGTGTGGCACTTACCTTCAGGTTAACCTTGTTGAATGCATGTTGTTGTTCCCCGTGGATGACAAATTTTCCTGAACCCAAAAACAACCATTGGCCGTCTTGTGATGTGTCCGTGATTATGTCCGAAGAGATTTCCAACCATCAGGAGCGTACGAACACTCGAGCCCATGCGCTTTCCATCGTTGCTGTTAGTGGGCGTGAACGGAAGTCAACTACATGATGACTTGCCACTGCTCAGCTTAGCTGTGACGATTTCAGAATGCTGGATGTGTACCGCCCTTCTAGGCTGCCTGTAGCCATCGAGTGTTAATATTGAACTGCCAGGAATTTCACATGAGAATGCTTGTCCTGTGGAACGACGGGATATAGAGAACAAAGGGATGCTTGAGCTGCCACATTTGACTCCGCCTCCGAGATAACGCTAAGCGGTCACTGCTCGCGGAGTTGCTATTCCTTCATACACTAGGTCAGTTGCTTCAGTCGTGAACCCCCGGTGAAATGAATGAGGGAACAAGCATCCGTTGAATATCACTCTGGGGTGTACATGCAGCATTGTGTGAGGGTCCATCTAAAACTCACAGTCAATAGAATCTTTAAGCCTCAAGAAGAGTGTAACCTCTCCGAAAACAAGTTTGGATCGAAGCCGTGATGCGGGACGGTAGTACATACGAGGGTTGAGTGCAACTACATACATACCTTTGCAGGACCCTTGCATGGATTCAAGGCTTGCCCAGAATTTATATCAGGAGGGGGCTCAATATTTTGATACTTCCGTGAGTGAATGCTAGACTGAACCTCTAAGCTGCAATGCCATTTGCTGACATATTAGGCTTTGTGATGCCACCAATTTTTGGATGTGAGAGACAATATTAGACTTGGATATATCCAAGAGTATCGAAGTCTACGACGAAAATTGCATGGTGCCAGTTCCAGTGCTAGTCATAAAGGTAGTGGGGACGGGTCTGGCAGAACTCGCAGTGGAAATGGACATCGAAGGTTTGACTCACTCAGAGCAGTCGCTCCACCCCAATCAAGTCAACCCTGATGGCGAAGTGTCAGAGCGTGGTCCTACAAGACTGTACCGACCTTCCAGTGTCTGTGAGGCTCGAAGAAAGTAGTAGGAGACGTTACTAACAACCATTCATCGCCACACTTGCCAGTCAATGTTCCATTTAAAATGTGCTGACCAAACCAAATTAAGGATGCCTGGTTCAACTTATCGGTGTTTCATCAGGCTGGCTCGTGCCAGTCAAAGTCTTCCCACTTGGCAAGTCCTCAAATGCGGATGATGACATCTAGTAGACGAACCACCGTTAAGACAGTTTGAAGGTTACTGGTGCCAGACTGGGGCTGACTACAAGAAAAGTATTGTTCGTAGGATCAACGACGAACTGCAAGCGTCGTTCAAGTCCCTTGAAACGAAAAATCCGTCTGCAAGACCTCCTTAGCGACCTACATTTATGAACGAAGTGAGTAATTGTCAACGTTTGTCGGTGACGTCGCTGCTAGAGTGTACGAGGTGACTGTCCGGGAACCACACACAGGCACTGTATAGTCCTTCAGACTGACTGCCCGTTTTCTGGTGTTAATATTTAGAAAATAGGGAACACCACCAGATCGCTGCAGCCGGTTATGAGACGCTAGCATCTGCCACACATGGTCTGAGGCTTCTTCCATTCCCATGGTATGTACTGGGACCTGTGGCCGGTGGATGCGACCATTCGTCTCCCAGTACAAATGGGAAAGAAGTGCCACAGACCATATAGCAACAAATGATTCGCCACACAGACTCGGCATGCATTTTTGCCTGCCTCCCCCACAAGAATGAGGAGCGAATACACCACGCACTACGCCTGCAACATATCATCACAGATCCTCTAACGATGATGCGATGCACCAGAGACCCTAGAAATAAACAGGATCTGTGAGTGGGGTCCAAAGAACAGTGCTCGCAAAGTATGGATGTAATGATGTCCGCTCCTAGGATTTTATACGATCCGGGAGCACTTTTGCGGCTGTGCGCGATGGATCTTGAGTACGTGTTCGCAGTTATACGTCGGCTTGCGTTCACAGGCGTGTTTGTCAGTCAATTTATCGTCTTCCCATCATGGGGACGGAGGTGAAAATTTTCTTGAAGCATGGCAGTCAAATACATCTTGTGATGGGCCTACCTGTCGGTGACATATCGGTACTACGGTTGCTTTTGTTCATAAACCTTCTGTTCCACTGCATGGATGGTGTGCGATCACTTTGACCGTTATTCTCCATTATTGTCGCTTCCTAATCAGCAGGTTTCGACACGAGGTCCGACAAGACCAGTTCCCCTAAAATTGTATCTCAGCCGCATCTCAAGCTTTAATCCCTCGTTACTGAGTCGTAGCCCCGGCCCGGAAATCCACGTTCTAGCTGAAAATTCAAGGCTGCAGACCCTCTCGGAAATAATTTTCTTGCTCTGCGTCGCCTAGCCATGACAATGGAGAAGTTGCTCGTGCTTTACTGTCTTTATCATTTAAATCTTTTCCATTGAATTCCCGCTATCTCTGTCCCATTCACCTACCCATGGACGCAAGAACCGAAAGGTGCAAGCATAAGATCACATTGTAGGCATGACCAGGGTGAGCGGTAGTAGTGTCTTGTGATCTGATGCTTGCACCACATTCGGTTCTCCGCCGCTCTGCCGGCGCAGTGAAGGGTGGTGCGCCTCGTGGATCACTCCTTCATTGATTATAATTCACGGTATGCTTCGCCCACCGTCACTCGGCTTTCGAAACTGGTCCATGCACTCAACCTTTTTGATTTGTGGCGCGGAAGGTTTATGCCATGGGTAGGCTCAAGCCACCCAATTTCCGCAAGTTATCACAAAACTATCTTTCGTCTTATTTGTCGTCTAGCGGCATCCCCACCTCAAAATGCAGCATCCGCTTTTGGGTTCAAACTTGCATAGTCCTCATATTTCCGGGTGGGACACCGAACTGAATGCTGCTGGGTGACAGCTAGATACCGGTTTTGTCGACTGTGTTTCTAATACATGCCGAGGGAGGACATCGCTTTGAACGCACTTGAACTCTGCAACATTATTCTTTGAATTGGCTGATCGTTGAAGCACTAATTCTGCGCTCGGGCGTACTGCCCTTAGGCTTGAATGAACTTACGTGGCTTATCTTCCTCTTTCGCTCTTACCTTTCTTTGCCTCCTTCCCCACTTCACTCCTACCTACGGCGTATGAAACTTCATGCTGATATCCCGACCCTATAGGCGGCCCTTTGGCTCCCGTTGGGCTGGCTATACGCTTGCAGTGCTAGTCTTTCACGGGTGATAATGGGACAATAGGACGGTTGGTATAGCAGGTCCCAGTATGTTGGCATTGTCTTTCTTACTCTGCGCTTCAAGGTGGCTCACCAGTAACGGTCGTTTTGCTCTCATGTATACAGAAGCCGCATTATGATCATGAATTTTTCTCGATTTACTGTCTGCACTGCCCAATAAATTTTCAGACTACGTTCGAGCCCGTGGAATGCTGGGTAGATTGTTAATTTTAAACAACGGCCAGATGAACTTTGGAATGAGCCCTGCATACTCTGTACGACCTGCGTCGACGTGCAGAGCAACTTATTGGTGATGTCCAACTCCTTTAGAGGCTTAAATCTACCATAATTCAAAACCATAGTGATGTTAATGTAACCGTGCTTTGGTCGGGTAAGGGGCTAATCTCATTTTCAGCAGTAATCTGGTGGGTAGTCACACGATCGATCGAAGGAACTTGCGGCAAACGCTCATCGTCCACAGGGAACAACATGGGCATGCTCGATAAATGAAATGACTTGTGACAATAGAACCACAACTACTTTTCTCGATTGAGAGCTCGTGTAGAAGCTCACTTGATGGAAAGAAGTTTCACCTCTATGGACGACCTGAGTGCATCTTCATGAACCAATCTGCTGTACGCACCGAAGACCAACGTGGAATTTGCAGGAATATCCTGCATTTTCTTTTTACCATAGCCCATCGACGGGGGGACTGTTACCTCACGTTCACCATCAATTTGCATGCCAGCAATACCTATGTCCCAGCCTAGTGACAGGATGACAGAGTGACCTTGACAGCATACAAGATTGACATACCTTTGATAACGTCACCAGCTCCTATAGTAAATGCAAACTGACAAGTATCAGTCTGACGAGCATCCACGAAACATCTGAAGTAACTTACTGGCGTGCCCTTCGTGTTTTTATCGAATATAGTGCCATTCGTGAGCTTTCCAATATACCGCACGCTGACCTTGTCTCCCTTTTTTGCCATTTTGCCATTACCGATCTTTACATCTCTGACTTTAACACCACCCTCAAGGACACGACTCTGTTTCTTATCGGAGTCTTTGCTTTTCGCTTCGCCCTCCTTTTCGTTCGTCTCTTTCTTGTCCTTCTTCTGTTTCTTTTCTTCCTTCTTCCCTTCTTCTCGAGGCTTCTCGGTCGGCGGAGGAGCAGCATTACCACCTTCTGCCTTCAGTTTTTTCGCAAGTTTCTTCTTTTGAGATTTAGACAATTTGGCTTCATCTGTTTCTGTGGCATCCGATTCACGTGGGCGCTTGAGCGACTTCTTGTCATCCTTTTCGACGGGCTTGGCCACATCCATTTTTTCATCCTCAAGCTCCTCGAAGCGGCTGTGAGCAGTCAGCTCTGTAATACGTTTTCGTCAATTTATCAACACATACCCAGCGTCTTCTTCAAGATCTGCTTCATCGACATCAACTTCAACCTCGACATCCGAGCTCACTTCGTCTAAGTTGTAGGCATCTTCGTCTTCACTGTCGAATTCAGAATCCATGTCTGAGCCTGTTGGCGGCTGATCAACAGGCTCTTGGTCTAAGACACAAGTCAGTAATGCATAAAAATGAATAAAGAGCCACATATTGTTCACCGATGTAATTGCCGTAAAGGTAAACAGGGCTAAAAGGACCAGAGTCAGTCAGTTGGATCACAGTAGGTAAAGGTGGCTTACTTTTTACCCACAAGTTCGAACACGTATTCGACGTCTTGCTCGAGAATGATCTCACAAGATGCCTGTTCGATCTGTTCCAAGCGTGTAACGCGTCAATGTCATGGTATCAAAACCTTCTCTATGGCGTTGCTTGCCTTGCCTGGAGTGAGGGAGCAGAGAACGATGGTGGTCACCTTGCCCTCCTCACTTTTGTCATCTTCGTCATCCTCGTCATCGTCCATATCAACTACAAGACTGGGGTATGCGAACTTGATGGTCGTGCGTCCCGTTTCGTCTGCTAGCACGTCGGAAAGTGCAGCATTTTTAATTTGGACATCACCCTGAGGCACAAAAACCTCTTTTTTACCGGGCTGAAGATCTATGCTCCTGGAGGATGTTCAGTGCTACGAATGGACATTGGAACAACGACATAAACAGACCAGGGTGCAATTGCGACGACCATTATTTGAGTGTTCGAGAAGACCCAAACTTTTTAAAGAAAGGAAAGACGCGTCGCAACTTTTAGGTGAGAAAACCCTAAGCGACACATTTGAACTCCGCAATAATCAAGGTTTGTTATTACGCTGTAGCATGGTCAGTGAACAGGTCACTTCCAAGCGTTCGAATCGCTGAAATGCAACGATATAGTCGAATTCCTTGCGACCGTATCTCTCAGCTGTCAGGTCGACACTGACTGCAGCACTTACGCTGCAGAACTTCTCCTCTCAAGTAAATCATTGTGTGTCTGTGAGATAATCTTGGAGTGATTACTTTCTGTATAGGTCGTCGAACGACACAACAAACCAGAGGTCGAAGCACGGTGAGGACTGTCTCAGTGAAAGCGAAATACAGCTTTGACCGCGGCGTAGGGGCTCAAAGGAAGTCCTCCTCAACACTTTAACGATATCTCGTAACGAGAACGAGCGCGTTTTGATCGAGCCATCCATAAACTCGATACGTATGAGTATCAAAATCAAACAGGCCGATGAGATCGAACGCATTTTATGCCACAAATTCACGCGCTTTATGATGCAAAGGGCAGAAAGTTTCATCGTGTTACGCCGCAAACCGGTGCCGGTAATGCATCCCCAATCTAGGGAGATTCTCAAAGCTAACCGCTTGAAGGGATACGATATCTCTTTCTTGATCACTAATGTTCATGCTGAAACGATGCTCAAGCACAAAATCGTTGATTTCATCATCCAGTGCGACCTTCAACCTTCTCTCGCACTGCTACGGGTTCATGACATGATATATAGGTTCATGGAGGAAGTGGATAAAGAAATCAGCGAAATGAAACTTACTCTGAATGCCCGGGCACGTACAGTTGCAGAATCGTACTTGATGGCCGTGCGTACCGTATGCTTATTGGTCGCTATATGTTGATCTTTCGTACTAGTTCGACTCGTCGTGAGCTATGGGGACTTGCTTCCATTTTGAACTTACTTGAATGCTCGGCTGCATAACATGGAAGGACGTAGGAGTACGATACATTCGCTGAAGTTCACACCGTGATCGATGTATATGCATATATCCACTGACGGTTGGCCAACCGTAATGACGGCCCATTCAGCGCAAATCTACTAGGAATTTCAAGACAAATCTACGGCATAAAAAGGTTGGATGGATGCGAACGTATGGGATACATCGATGTAGGTATGCGAATTGTTCATGGAAATTTGGTGGCTATACAGACAGATCAAGAAGCTGGATTTGGAAACCTGATGCAACGGACACAGAAGATAGAAAATGAATTCGGGGATACCAACCCCCGTCTTGCCCACCCGGCTTTCAGGATATAATATTTCGGAGCGTTCCCCACAACCCCTTCCCCCCACCCATACTCCACTGCACTACCCTCTTTTCTTGTTCGCTCGCAAGTAGGCGCAGCGCCTCCTCGTATCGGGCCTCAAGGAGTTTGAATTCAGTCTTCATGGATGCTAGACTGTCATTGGCAGCAGTACAGTCATCTATAAGGTGCTTTTGGCAGTCTCGCGCATCCTGAAGCTCTTTTTCAAGGACACAGATGCGTTCTGAGGTCACCGATTCAGTCCCTTCAACAAGCACAAAGCTATCACGTGCAGCGAGATCTTGTCTCTGCCCGTCAGGAGAGCTTGGTCTGCTGTCGCTAAGGACCGGACCTAAAGGAGCCCTGTTCCCTGCAGAACTGGTCCAGGTGGAGTCGCCAGCCGACCCATATACGGCACGGAACAGTTTATGAGCTGTGGAAGTGTGGAAGTTGCTTTCCGCGGTCGTTGGGTTCTCATGGCTGATATCCAACTCACACGCGGCTAGCATGAGGAGCGCAGGGCGTATTCCTGGAAAATCAAATATGGACCCGTGGGCGTACTCCAAAGATCGACAACGGTCTAAGGAAAGTGGCTGACCGTCGGAGTCTCTTACCATCATTAGAAATGAAACGTACCATTTCCCTCATGCGGGTCACATTCGCTTTTATGTTTATCTAGAAGGCTCTGGAGAATAGAGCGGGCTGCTCTTGGACGAGCAGTGCGTCTATAATGTGCACCAACAATGAGATACGCGCCAGGGGGACTCTCCGTTGCAGCTAGTAGGGCTAGAGGGACTGCGGGGTTATCTGGCAAACAGGACATATCGTAAGTCAGAGTATACCCTCGATAGGCGAGGTTGAGCTGTAAGCTGGAAACAATATGGGGGAGCGACTTGTCATGGCCGAGATTGACTTCGACGGAAGTCGTGCTTCGAAGGGACGGGGTCGTGGGTGTAACGCCAGGAGAGGGACACTTGAGAGGAGTAACTTCTTCATGTGCTTCTGGTGGTTCGTCCGGACGGGTCACCTTCGGCTCGCGCAGCTGCAAGCTCCGCAGAAAACCATCCACAGCATCAGAAGACGATGACTTATTCCTGGGAGGCGATTCAAGTGCTTTCTGAGTGGGATTTCGGAGGGGATTTCTTTCTTTCGTGTTAAGTTTCGACTTGGAAGGAGTATCACGCATTGGACGTGGGTAGCTTGTCGACATTGGCTGAGCACGTAACAGGTCCCGAGATTCCCTACCCTGACTGGAATATAGCTGAGAGTTCTCAGCAGTGGTCATACGGGCCCGCCGTGACTGCATATATTCTATCGCATGACCTGAGTCTTGCTCCTCTGAGCGTAATCGCTTCCGTTTTTTCTGGTTGATAGCAGACGATAGGGATTCGCGAACATAAATTGCTGCCTTGCCCATGACAAGTTGTGCTCGCGACACAGCCGGAGGTACTAATGCTCAGTTTATTACAGGGCGGAACAGTGTTTCGGTGCAATACAGGCTATCGTAAGTCAGTGATCGCAAAACATGGGACACTATTGGAACGTACCGCACACAATTGAACTAGACCTTTAAACCTGGCTGTCTTCCTGTCGCAGCGGGATATAAGCGAGAGACTCACGAGTGAGGGGATGATGATAAAATGTTTGGTGGATGCTACTGAGAGGTTGGTGATTTTATACCTCGACCCAAAGCCACAGCCTTCAACAGGGGAAGAAAAATTACCATTTCTGACTCTGCGAATCTTGATCATACATCTAAGTCG
Organism: Scleroderma bovista; assembly: GCA_037178675.1. Lineage (NCBI taxonomy): Eukaryota > Fungi > Basidiomycota > Agaricomycetes > Boletales > Sclerodermataceae > Scleroderma > Scleroderma bovista. Next base: position 50,346 of record JAYMGJ010000067.1, on the reverse strand, counting down.
ACACCTTTCCTGCTGGGGTCGACGACAGGAAGACAGTATATCCACCTCAGCACTATTCAAACTCGAGCGACTCGCAAAGGCGGTTCAAATGGGCCCATCTTTCTGGGGGATAAGACACGCACATAATAGTGTGTGGACAACTGGAGACGACTCCTATCTTGGCACTCCGCCGCTCCATCCTCCCGGAAGATATCCACGTATGCAAAAATCCTTCTGAACGCTAGGGCGTTCGCTGTGTATTTTAATATAAAATCACCATCCAGATATGTGAAAAAACTGAAAACTGAGACAAGTATCATCATTATACGGGACTAAAGTTGACAGCGCGGCGGTGGTTAGTACCGACTAGTAGCTGCCAGAGATAACAGACCAAACGCAAGTAGAGTACGCAACATCTTGCAAGTTCCCTGAAGACGAGCATCGAAGATGGTGTTTAGGGCCCGTACAGTGAGTAGATAGTTATCATAGATAGAAGAATCCAATCGAGTATTTCCTGATTTGTTTGGATTTCAACAGCGCAAGGGCTGAGACGGTGGATCATAAGAGAGGGACATAAGAGGTGCCAAGACCGAGCAGAAGCATTGTATGATCCCTCAGAGCAGGTTTTTCCCATGAGGAGGTCCGAAGCTTTGCTTGTCAACAGATGCATCAACGCTATTAACTCGCCCGGATTCACTCACATGTTCCATTGCATCCTGAGCAGACAGAATATTCATGTGGTCCGGCACATGCCCATCATTCTAGGAAATATCAAGTAACTCAGCATAGAATTCGTCATTAGAAGTTTCGAACTGACAAGGATTGACTCGTCCAGGCTGCGGAATGCTAACTGCATATCCAAAGGAAGTTTTGTTGGCATGATCAGAACGTGTATGGTGGGCAAGAACGGCTTGGATGTCGCCGTAAGCTTCGACATAGCCTACGATTATCAATGTTTCCAGTATCAGAACGGAAAAGCGCCGAGAAACTCACCATCACAGTGTTTATCGCCAGTGTAATGTCGCTACGTTTCCCTCGTGCTTGCTTGCCCACCAAGACGAAAAACTCCCAGAAACAGTCGATAATATACACCGACTCTTGTACGATGCCCGGCGCTGATAAAACTGGAACCGGACGAACCTGCCGAGACGAGGTAAGTAATCCTAAGAATGGCTACCGAAGATGGCACCCACTGGAGTGTCCTTATTGCTAAGCTCCACGGACCAACAACGAGGTTCTGATGGCACTGACATATTCCTCCATCTCCAATAGTCAGCTTTGGCATAGGAGTCAGGATCTCCCACGATCATCCAGAACATCTCGTCATTCGCATCGCTCTCGCCCTCGACGAGCTCTATGACCGCTATGCCTGTGGTGGCCATACCCTTCGCATAGTCCAAAGCTGCAGATCGTTCAGCAGGAATTGAGCCCACGCCATGCCAAACGAATATATGATCCAAAGTGGTGATGCAGTAACTATATCCGGAGCAGAGGTTCTTAATTCTCTGAAAACGAGCAAAGAGTGAAAAATGGATGCATACATAAAGAAAATCAAACAAACGTACAAGATCCAACTCGTCTATCAAGATCTGGTTGTTCCTAGATCTGATGACATGCATGGTAGTGTTCTCTGATGACCAGTGAGATCTACTCCCCTACCAAGCATCATTTGGTAGATGAGGCAATAGAGTTGCAAATACATACCTGTCGTATCGCGATCTTGCCACCCAGCACGTGAACCAGTTCAGGAGGTTCACACTGTTGATGAATAACCTCCTAGGTAGGAGTAAGTTGTCATTCAGAAGATGGAACTCAGATTTCCCGGTGACTTACGGCGATAGTTCCATATCTCCGTACCAGCTCCTCAATCTTCTTCTCTTCATGTTCCATGCACCAGCTCTTTCGTCCCCGCCAACACCATACTTTGGTGGTCGCAAGTCCACTTTCCTGCGACCTGGCGCGGTGAATGATCACAAGGAGCTCAGTATCATATAAGATGTGATTATCGCGCTGAATGGGCATGGCGCTGCCATGCAGAATATCGATGATTTCAACTGAGATGGTAGTTAAATTTGGGTCAGGGACAAAGGCTGATGCACCGGAGACCATCAAAAGAGCCTCGACGGCGCCATCAGGCAGGGTCGCGTCTTCATGATCTAGATTACCTTTTAGACTCCTGCGGCTGTATTCGCATGGAAAGGCACACCTACCAATATGTACTATATCACGCTTTTCTGAACGCACACCACTTGGGTCAGTTGGCATGGCCCCCACGTTTAGGCTACTCTTGGAAATTGCATTGTTAGTAGATTTTGATAGGGTATGCACTGGCGTAGGAAGAGGCGTCTGTTCCTCCTTCAGAGGTGGTAGTGTCATCGCCGTATACCGCTCGTAGCTCGATTTCCGCCTTTCTCTCGTTGGGACTGGACTTGAGGCGAAATCTAGACCTGTACTAGGCGCCGTGAGGGAGACTTCCCGGGGAACCTCACTGAGTGCCTGTGCAACGTCCATGACAAGTGCACGATTTCCTGTGCTCGGAATACGCGCACTTTTGGCAGGAGCAGTGCGTTCCTCCCTTTCTTTTGGAACCTCGGCTTGGACATTCTGCGGATCTGCAGCGGCGGATGGACTTGTAAGTCCAGGGAGCGCACGTCGACTGACCATACCGGTCATTCCATGGCGTCCAGGACTTGGAAGTGGTCCGGTCAACGAAGATGAAGACCACGTGGACTCTGTCTGTCTATCGGCAGCGCTTCCTGGAATACCAGGGAAGGAAACCGTAGACGGAATCGGAGGTCCAGACCTAACGCCAGCAGGAAGCATTGCCGGACTACGGGAGCATCGGGAATCAGAGGTAGGGAACAGCGTCGGTGTTCTCGGCGTATTAGTAACCACGCTGGACTTGATCGATTGCGTATTCAACGTGCTCGGGCTTTCCAAAACAGCGGCTCGCTCAGCTTGCTTTAACCCCCTGGTATCTTCAAATCTGGAAGCCTTCCTAGTAGGCTTCTTAGCCCTGTCCTTCGTTGGCTGTACAATGCGAAAATAGACAAGAATATAAGAACGTACGACGTCAGACCATTAAGACGAAATGATGTTAGAATTGCAATAGTAGCGTAGAGCACGTGCATTCAAGATGGAAGGTATTGCAATGTAATCAAGTAAAGTGAGATCCATTAACCATTTATTCCACTCAGTGTCACCGAAGAGGACGCACATGACTTAATGGCTTTCCAGGCGAAGGTAGTGGCACTGATGCCGGTGACATAGGCGTTTTGGTCTGTACTACTGCACCAGACCTCACCGTGTGATCCATGACACCGACCCGAGGCCCCACCGCTCCACTGGTCTTAGCTCCTAGCTCGTCGACGCCTGGAACGAGAGGATTGTCCTCTGCCTTGGACGGATTGATGAACGTGACCATCGTACTTGCGGAACCAAGTTTCTCGTCCACACCTTGGCCAGGTAGTAGGTCTAACTTCTTAAGTGGCGTCTTAGGAATGGCGGGCATCGAGACCGAGCTTCTTACAGACCTCCCCGTATCGTGCATTTTCACATCCAGAACATCCTCCTCCCGCTTCAAACTGACCGTAGAACGAGTCGGAGAAGACGCTCTAGGTTGTGTCGGTGACGAAGTACCGCTGTTGTTCATTACGGGCGGCCACCGATCCAGCACAGAGGCCCGCCTGGCACCCTTGTTCCGGGTCTCGCCTTGTGTCTGCGCCTGAGCCTGAGGAGATGACGGGAATACACTTTTGACGCTAGCAGGACTACCCTGTGTACCTGCCCGAGTCGCCTGCACGATACTTTGGACAAATCCACGACCCTGTAGGCGGCTTATTGAGGGCGTGGGTTCCTTCGACGAGTTCGTCTGTGGACGGAGGAACACAGGTGCGCTGGTACTTTGGGGCTGAGGAGGATGTGATATCCGAACCGCAGATGTTGGAGTACCATGAAAGTTTGGGGAAACAGAGCCAGAGATGAATGAGGAGGTACCTGATGGTGTAAGGATAGGAAACTTGGATTGGATGGACTGTATGGGTGTCTTTGCGCGCGAGCTGCCAGACGGCGCCGATGTGGCACGGAAGTCACTGATGGGCTCCCTCGAGCGCGGCTCAATGATCACGGGTGTCTTCGGCTGTGACGCCACGGCAGACGTCTCGACACGAGCATCTACCACAGCTGGCGACTGTACACGTCCTTCTGCCATAGCAGGTATCTTTCGTGCGTCTGGAACAGTAGGTGTCTTTGGGCGGGTCTCGGTGGTGGAGGACACAATTTTGCTGCTGAAGTGCTGAGATAGTGGACGAGTTGGCATTGCAGGCGTGGCTACCTTCAGCTCTGCGGATGAACTGCTAGCAGGTGTGCTAATCCGGCGCTCACGGAGTCCAGGACTAGTATGTCTGGGAGTCTGGGGCTGCGATGATGCTCGCTCTTCAAGTTTCTCGACATATCGACGTGCAGCTGTTAATGTACTCGTAGTGCGCGAACGAGTAAGATCAGATGGCACCATGCGAGGCAAGGCCGCCGACGGCGTACTTGACAGTGCCTGAGAGCTGGTGTGCGATCCATCTGCTGTGGCACTAGTATGAGCATCCCTGCGGACCATTCCTGGCAACTCAATACCGCCTCTCCCAAAGATCGGATGGACAGAACCATGTTCGGTACGTCCGTCATGCACAAAACCGATATCTACCTGTGGCTCGTGTCGCTTCAGCCGCGGTCCAGAGGCCGAGCCACCCATGAACTCTGCAAGGGAGATCGGGGCACGTTTCTCCCCCGATACTGCCGATGTCTTTACCGCAGATTGGGGAAAGGCGACTGGGGATGAAACCTTCCCTTCATCAATCTTTGTATCGGATTTGATAGAACGACTCGGCGCACGGTGCGACCCCTCCTGGAGCTTCGCTGTAGAAAGTAACTGTGGGTTAGAAATACCAAGCACCAAGTAAATGTTTGGGCGCAAGAATACTCACTCGAATTGATCCCATGCATACCGATGCCAAAATCACCGCTCTGACCAGTCTTGAGCCTCCTTTGCCGAGCAAGTCTGGCTCTCACGATCTCCTCTTCCAGACGGCGTTGCTCGGCCTCCTCATCGGCATCGACCTGACGCTGTAATGTCCTGATCTTGTTTGCCCAGTCTGCGAGAGATGAATCAGTGGTAGTGTGGCTTGTTGCACTGGCTGGGGCAGAGGGAAGATCAAATCGTGTAGAACGCGGTGTGGACGCGGCCGACATCGATGAAAATACAACTTCGGATTCTAGGTGTGCGACACTATCCTGTCAGTGGTTGGGACGCAGATGAACGCTAAGATTGTCTTGGTACTACACTTAATACTCCAAATCATAGACGCTGACATAATCACTTCATCATCGTTTAGGGTCAAGTACATAAGGAGTCCATCATGGGTAGACTAAGCTACAATGTCCAACAACCGTGTTTTTTACGCAGCGAGGTCCTCAAGCGAAGAAGGCAAAGACCGATGACACTCCAATAACCATGCTGAGACCAATGTTCAGACTGCTCGCATCCAGCGTGGCTGCACCGCCAGTGCTGCCACTGCCACTGCCAGAGCTGGTGCTGTTGGATGCAGTTTCCACGATGCCAGATGGCATCTGACCGTCATCTGTTAGAAGAAGAAAAAATGATAAGTTACGAATTTAAACCAACACAGAGACAAACACACCGGTGAAAGCTGTACCACAAGTGTTTTGAATCTGGCTCTTTGAACCAGAAACGAGGTCAGGGAAATTGGTTGAAGCAATGATATAGGAGGCCTTGCTGCAGTTTCCGCATGTCACACTTTGCGGAATGGATTGGTTACCTGCAGAAATCTGGCTGACCACACTGGCAATATTGCTAGTTGTCAAGGTTCCTGTGACGTTCTGGACCTGAGTGAGCTCCTCTGTGGCGCAAAGCTCGTTTGCGGAAGTGCTGCAGAAATGTGATTAGTCGCAGTTCATATGACATTCGCTTGATACCTACTCCTTCAGGCATAAGATCTGGCGGGCAGTGGGGTAAGCGGCCTGAAACTGCGTCACCGAGCTTTCCGAGTTGTTGGTTGACAGGCCGAGAGCTTGTAGCTCAGTTGGGCAACCGGCAGTGAGGTTGGTGAAGACAGCCTGAAGGGAAGAGTTGCTGCAGGGACCAAGAGCACAAAGACCGGTCAACCAGGTGTTGATGACGGGGACGATCGACGTGGTCGAGTTGGTGAGTACGAGTTGGACGAGGGCAGAAGGGTTCAAACATGCGGAGTCGGGTGAGCCTGCAATGGATACCAGCGCTGATGTGCACCCAGACGAAATACTGGCGGAAGCATTGGTCAGACGGGGCCCGACATCGCATGCAGCAGTGAGTCAACTTACGATTGAGCAGCGGCGAAACCTGCGCCGAGGAGAAGAACAGACGACTTGGAGAGCATCATGAAACTAATCGTGAGAGAGAGAAAGACTGAACACGTCTCCGCAGTACTGGAGCAACATTTTATATACTACGCGCAGTGGGTCTAAGGAGGGTGATCGTCTTGGCGGTGGCGTGGTGTGCTGGTGTGCTGCGCCTTTGAAGCTTTCAAGCATTTTGACTAGATACCATGCGTGCCCGTCTCGGTGGGCTTCCAGTGAGTGTACATAGTATCTGGACAATATGTGTCGCACTTACACCTCGTTCGAACATCCATTCTCTTGTTCGCACCACAGTTCCAGGCGCCCGTTACTCGCCTTACAATTCGGTTTCCTTTTGATCGCGCATCATGTACACTGCAGTACAGGCCCTTTGAAAGATCGGTGCGATCAGTAGTACTCACCCCATGGATCACGGGCCTGCCAAACCGACGGCGGCCTACTTACTTCGATATGGTAAGCTTATAGCTCGATAATCATCCTTGTCAGGCGGTCGTGCCAACTACATAGGATGAACCTTCACTTGCTTAGTACCCTACATCGTAAAAGCTTCGCAGTCCAACGGAGCAAGCATCTCTGTTGACCCTGCCACCACCATATGATGTCACTGCATTGGTCACCCGCAGCCACAGCTAGTATGCAGGTTGATACGCCCAAACCACTCCATATTGGACAGCTGTGGCCTGATGCGGTTCGTTCGTTGTCTTGATTGACCGAAGTCCTTCCTAACGATTTCGTAGTTGCTACAACCATAAATAATTGCCCATGCTGGTCGACGATGCTCAGAAGACGTGCAGGTTAATCCGCAACTCAACAGAAAGGCCTAGGAATCTACAGCCAGAACTTGACAGTAACGCTCATGCCTCTCCTTTGGCATGCCGCAATACGGCCCGTGCAAGATCAACATATTCTTGGGCACCACCTTCGTCCAAGCCTCCATTCTTGCTCTCCCAGTGCGACAGCGTACTCTCAACCAACGACCACGCTTCCCGCGGCGAATGTTCCTCGATCCACCATACATACTCTGCCTCCTGCCACCCATGCAACGTATGTGGGAGAACAATGGGAGAGCGTACGAGGATATGATGCAGCACGACCAGTGGCGGGAGTCCGGCCGTACGTTCAGAGCATGCCAAATGTGAATTCTCGAGGAACAATAATGGACTGTGATACCATGTCAGATGTTCCCAAAACGCCGACCGCGACGAGCTCACCGCATAGCTCTGAGGGTCTTGTATTCCTCGCCGATACTCTCGAGGTTCCCACCCCGCTTGCCTTGCAGGTTGTCCACCAGGAAAGCATTAAGGGCGAACTCAAGCTCGGTCATGTCCGTCGTGAGCTGCAGCTTCCCGCTCTCCCCCAGCGGCTTCGCGATCGAGGCATGAAGCACGAAAATCCTGATCACGTACTTGACAATGTCAGGAATCCTATTACAGGCATCAGTCGCATGCGTTGGCTCCTTCTCCTCTCCAGAATAGATAGTGCCTTACCATGACCGTGCCAACTCTGGAGCAAAATTACTAAGAACGCTAGTCTTGACGAAGTTCAACTTGTCGACAACATCCTTCATGTACAGACTCGAACCAGCCATCCCAGGCGTAGGGTCCATCACTTTCTGCAGATCGACCCTGTGAAGTCGTGACATCATCACCGAAATCTCCCTGCGTATAGATGCCAGGAGTGGATCAACTACATGATCATATTGCGCATGGATTTTCTAAAGGTCCACAATGAGCCAAACGATCGTCCGATCGTACACATACGAGACCCACACTGATACTGGGTTGAATGATCGCAGAGACAATATCTGAATGCTCTTCCATGAGTTTCTCCAGCTTCATCCAGCAGTGGTACAAACAGCTAGTGATTTGAGCGTTCAGAATCTGCTGCGGGGTCGCCAGAGGTCCAAGAAGCGAAACCGCGGAACGGTCTGTAGCAATCTAAGTCGTGTCGTCCATCAGCCTCGGCATTCTACCGAAAAACGGAAGTTACATGCCAAAGACGCCGCTTTCGTAGCCACAGCTTCTAAGCTTGTTGCTGCGTTTTTCGCCACAGCACGAACCAAAAGCGGATCGAACCGGGCAGAATCGAGCTCGTTAGTGACCGTCCGAACTATGGCCATGCCATCGTTGGCACCTGGAGGAGCTCTCGCGCCCGCGGAAAAAGCTTGTGCGACCGTCTCATTGAGCCTTGTGGACGAGCGCGAGAGATAGATCCCTTCGAAGGTAGAGAGTGCACGTAATACGACGACAGTTTCAGGTCTTTCTCATGAGCGGTTAGTCGAAACCACTAGATAACATCCGCGGTTCACTCACGATTGATGGGATTGTGTATAGACCGTATCGGTGTGCAAGGCGATGCTGGCGAAGAACTCATGGAAAAGTCGTAGCAATTTCAGGTAACCAGAACCCAGGGTTTGTTGAAGGAACGTCGAGCCTGTGTTTATGAGCACGGCGTCTATTTTCGGCGGAGGCCTTACTTTTAGCAGTATCACGAGCACATTTTTCTAACGACCTTCCTAGAGAGGTCCAAAAGATCGAGCTTGGTTTGTTCTCAAGGGCCTGGAAGGCACAGTACATGGCGTTAGAACACCGTGCTAGGTGCATTTGAAGTGCCAACCTTCATCGACTCGTCAAGGAATGATATACCAGTGGTCGGATCTTTTTTCAAGTTCAGCACCTTCTCGAGTGTATACACCTTAGTAACGTCAGTATATGCACCAATCAGCGGGCAGGTCGGCCAACCTTGACGCAACACCCTGACATTTGCTCGATGAGCGACTCAAGCCTTACCCATAACGCGGCAGAAAACTGAGGTGCAGTAACGCTCGTGGGCTCTGTGCGCACCCGCGATTTATAGAGCAGACCCTGCGATGGTTGTTGAGGATCTGCGTGCACAAGCGGGAAATTAAAAAATAGAACGAAGAAAAAAAATAAACACTATACCCTTGGCAACGACTTCCTTGGATATGCTAGAAAGATCAAAAACATTGCGAATGCGGTCCTCGACCGCCTCGCCTAGATCGTTGACAAGGCGTGCAACGAGGTTTGGCAGAGTTCTGAGATTATAGGCTGTCTGCAGGGACGAAGCAAGCAACGATTGATCCTAACGACATCCTTGTCAGCTCCATATGAGAGGGGGGACGGAGGAGGAGACTTGCGAGTGTCGTAAGTCCCCGAATAACCATGGCCTCCATTTCTCGGGTGACTTTTGTGCGCGCATCGGATACGAATGCGATGTATGGGGCTACAGCAGTGACAGAACGAAGTGGGATAGGATCGGTGCTCTCGGCCGCTGGAGATGCGTCAGCTGAGCGGGAAGAATTTCCTCCTCCGTCAGTATCGCTAGGTCCCTCATCGAGTAGCGCGCCTGCTCTAGTATCAGCACATCGTCATGAAAACTAAAGCTAAAGGGTGGAATACCTAGTTCTGCAATGGTAAGAGCGGCCTTTGCGATCACACGCTCCTTTTCGCCCTGATGCTCTACAGACGGCCTATTTGCACCAGCGTGGCCTTGCTTCCTGGTCCCGGCCTCATCCGAATCGTAAGCAGCCAATTCGCTCATATGTGCCTCGAGCCGCTTTTCAAGCACCGAGAACCTCGCGATGCGCCTGAGAGCATCGTTCGCCTGATGGATGCGCTGCAGGCGGGTGACATGGGTCTGCAGAGTCTGGTATGGAACGCGGATTTTCTGACGGAGTCTGCGATGACGTGTTTCAATTCCGATGTGAGATCCCTTGAAACACTAATGACGAACTTACTTCTCGATAGACAGCTCGACATCGCCGAGACCTTGTCGCACAGAAGCCAAAGACGTCGATAGCTGCCTCACGTTGGACGCGTGGATCAACAAGTCCTCGTGGTGTGCTGTGACCTTGGTGAATGTGAGTGGTCAGTGTACGTCGTCCCGGTTTGATGCACGCCATACCAATGCCTTTATCTGCTTATTCACATCCTCGATGCCAACATCGAGCTTGGAAATAGCAATTGATATGTCCTCTCTCGCAGGTTCCAATATTGACACGGTATCCACTCCAAGCCGTTTCCTGCCTGCCTGTGGCTGGGTTGATAGAAGAGTGGGTCCGTGGCCCTGGTTGCGTGGCCCTGGAGCTGCTGACACCTCCAGAGAGGGCGAGACAGAAGACGACGCAGTGGGGAAGGGGTACAATTCGCCTGCTAGGAGCGCGTTCGCGTATTCGTTGGGGTCAAAGTCTGGAATGGAAAAGACGCTGTAGTCTACAGACAATGAGAGGATCGTATTCGCATCCCAGTACCGCATCGGAGACAGTACCTGCCATGTTGGCCTCCTCGATCTCCTCGGGTGGTGAGTGACAAACGGTGAAGTGGCGGTGCAATCTGGTGGCACAAAATCACAGTCACGTGACCTGTCACACCGCGTCTCGCTTGGACGCGTCGAGTGGCTAATGATGATCTCCATTGGAGTAATATGACACGTGTGTGGGGATTCCGGGAAGTAATACATCTGTGCAATGAGGGAGACTGGGGGAGGTACAAGGACAACAGAAGAAATCCAGTGGCGAGACAGAGGGATGTAATACGCGTAGTGGAAGAAATGAAAGAATAAGGAAACAAAAAATAGGGTCAAAGCACGATAATAGTATGACATCAAACACTTCATCTATACACACCCTCCCAATGTGTTACACAGCATCGAGAGGTGAAGGGGATGCGGGCCAGCACCTACGTAAATGGTGCAGTGCCACGCGATCTATGGCTAAATATGCGTTTTTTCTTAGAACCAGGGAAAATGCGATGTTTCCGGCGCGAATTGGTGCGTAGTTTCACAAATGACATCGTGAAGGTGGGTCGTGGTGGTCATCCGTGTCATGGTGGTGATGGCAGCATGGTGATCTAGATAATCGGATGCGAGATGGGTGATGAAAGTGATAGGATAATGCGTGTGGCCAGGGGGTGACGAGTGGAAAAGAATCATTCTGTTAGATCAGCGTCTACGGGTCTTCGCCCTCGCCTTGGATCGGGCCCGCAGTGTGCCATTGTTCTTTCTTGGCACCTCTGCAGCCGTAGCGATCTCTTCCTTCTCTTTCACAGCCTTTGGTAAGGCCTTACTTCCCCGCGAACGCCTGGTCGTCTTGGCCCTCGAGCGCTCGATCCCCTTCGCAGGGGGTTCTTCGATCTCTGCTTCGGCTTCCGCCATGCCCTTTGTGACAACCACCGGGACGGCTACCGTCTCGCCAAAAGTGACTTTGTTGGTGCACTTGGCCACCTCGTCGCACAGACCCACGACGGTGCTTGAGCCAGAGGTCGATCCAGCAGCCGAGCCTGCAGAGCTGGAAGGAGAATGTCTACTCAAAGGCGTGGAAAGCCCCCGCACACCGATCTGGGGTGTCAGAGTGGACGCTACAGAGATAGGAGAAGCTGTTGTCCTGGTCCTGGTCCTGGACACAGAAGTGGATGAAGGCGTAGACAGAAAGACCGACGCCACGTTGGCAGGGGAATTGCGGGAACTCCTGCGCAGTTGTGGTGTATCCTCTGTCGCATCTACGGACCGGGGGTGTGCGCCGTCTATAAACTCTTGCTTTGCGGCCACCGAGAGGGTTGATGGTGAAGACACGGAAGGATCCACAGGAGAGAGTAAAAGCAGGGACTTGGGCCCCAGCTCGGCTGCGGACCATTGCTCATGTCCATGTCCGGGTTCAGCGTCGGGTGAGGTATGACGAGCGGCTGCCGTGATTGATGTCTTCGCCTGTTCCCTCGTTGCAGCTGTGCGTCGGGTTCTGGCTCGTTTCCTCGGAGGTGGTATGATTGCCTCATCTTCATCCGCAGTGTCTTCCCCACTTGCGGTTCCTGCAGCAGGGTGGGTATGCCCGGGGCCATCTGAAGCCATGATGGCGGGCAGCTTGCGTTTGCGGAGATTCATCTTATGCTCTGGCTCGGTGGACATGTAGGCTGCATACCACGGCAAGGTGGCCAGTCTGGAGGCATAGGCGTGCTGCATGCTGGCGAGGATCCAGAGGTTCTCGGGTATGGCGATCCAGGCTATTGGGGAGATGATGGGAGAAGGGATTGTATCTGTGGGTGCGGATGGGAAAGCGATGGAGGTTGAGATGTGGACTGTACTGACCTAGGACGGACTGTACGATTGCGGCAGTAGCCTTCTTCTGTTCCCGATTCCAAAATACCCAGTGTGCAGGATGGAGTGGTTTATAAAACACGGACAGGGCGGCGAGCGCCAGCACCCTTTGGTCGGTGGGGAGTTGTGGGCAGGCGGGTGGCGCGATTGCTGCTTCGGCGAGGAAGTCTTTTACATCTGGTAGCATCGCAGTGAGGACACCATCTGCGAGGACACCGGGGGCGACAGAAGGTGCGGGGTTGGGGGAGACATGAGGGTATGAGGGCAAGGAGGGGAGCCGGGTGGAAGGGCGCGAGAGAATATGGAGAGGATCGTAGCGGGGATAGACGAGCTTGGGGGGGTGGGTGGGTGGATCTGGACTGCAGTTCTGGGGAGCCTCTGGACGGATGGAGGAGATGGGAAATCTGGATGTGGGGACGTCGAGCTCCAGGGAAGGGGAGGGCCGATGGCGGGGCGACGGGAGGGGGTGGGGGTGGCACTGGTAGAGAGTGCCGAGCATGGCATGAGACAACGGACGAGGAGATCAAAGGAGAGGTCGAGAGCGAGAAAGCGAAGGACCCGCACGTGGAAAACACGGCTTTGTATTGACGACTACACTACACTCGTATGACACTTGGAGGAGCACCGGAACGGGCATCTCCTGATATGGGTGGTGCCAATCCGATCATCTCATCTTATCAGACACCCCTCTGCCCACCGACGCCGCCATCGCCGCCAGAGCAGCGCGCAGTTCTCCCGTCTGGAGGCCCTTTGCGGGCGCCACCATCACCGCACGGAGGACAAGCGAGGGATCGATGTCGGGCGGGGCGAGATAGGTCGGGAGCATGGGGATGGGCAGCTGGTCCTGGTCATGTTGGAAGGTCAACGCCCCACTGACGAGTGGCAGGACTCACCTGGACACGGTCGAGGTGCCCAATGACCCACACATGGCCTTTGCGTTCTAGTGCCCAACGATGGCCCGGTGCATCGGAGACGGAGAGGAGAGCATCCGCGTCGATGCAGAGAGTGACGTCCACGAGCAGTGCACTGCGGGCGTCATGCAAGAGCACGAGTGCAGACTCAGGGTCATAAGTGAGCATCCTGCCGAGGTTCAGTCGCATCATCGCACGATGCAGGCGAGGCAAAGTGTATCTACCTCCCCGCAACCCGCAGTTTTCTGCCGACGTCATCTCTGGTGATGCTGTCGAGCATCCTTACCCTCGCACTCTCCACCTGCTGAGGCATTGCTCGTCGTAGGAAGTTGCCAGGAATGGAAGGTACACCCCCAATGGCGCTGCTTTCCATTCCACGCAAACCCCCGTTGCCCTGAGAATTCCGTATTTTCCGATTGGGAATTTCATTTCCACGACAAGTTGCTCCAGGGAGAGCATGATTTGAATCCTCGAACATACGCAGATTCGATCACGATCGCATCCGCAGAACCGAGAACCGTCATCGTCGCCCATGGCCATCAGACAACACCAAGTCTGCCGTCTCCTTTGCCCCCTCCTCTTCGATGGATCTCACTCCTCCTGCAGGGATATCCCCCCCAAATGTTTGTGGAGCCTTGAGGAACCTTGAACGTCGCCGAGGCAGTGAGCAGCGAATTCCAAGTGGGGAAGGACATGCTGTAAGACACCTTTGGAGGACTCCGTCGACGTTCATCCAGCGCACCCATGACGTCCCAACACATGTCTTCTCGACCTTCTTCGGTGTTAATAGGCAAGCCTCAAGGCGCATTTTACCGATCGTACTTGAACGTCGAACTTTCTCGCTTCACAGGCGATGACGTGACACCAGCATGCATTAATTTGCCTGTTTGTACACCCTCGACTTGATTCTGACCGGCCAGTTCTTCTGCACGAACGGTCCTACCATCCGACCTTTCATGGGAAAACACCGTAATAGTCTTCGGCATTTGACAGACCCCCCATTTGTCGGACCGCTTATATTTCGAAGGAAATGCACCTGCATAAGAGTATGACTTGCCTCCACTGTGTGTGTGACACAGCATCACAACCAAGCCAGTGGTTTGATCGCCGAATCGGGCGCTCTCTATCAAGCATTCAAACATTTGTTCAAAAGACAATCACAGCGACGACGGAGATATATGATGCCGGGATATTTTAACCCATCCCTCCCCTCCTAAGCACTGTCGTCGGTCCACGCATTCGGACCCGACCAGGGCGGCCGAATTGCCTATAATGGAGAGGGTGGGCGCCTCCCTTGCCAATAATCGTCACGGCATCTGAGACACAGGACAGGTTGGGATTTGGCCGAACCCAGTGGGTCTGTGTCGTAAGCAAGTCACGTCCCCTCGTCACGTCACAGTATAACCGGGGTTGCCGGTTCCTGGATTGTCCCCCTACCGCCGCGGGAGGAATCAGTGAAACGACAACGACCACCAAGTGTGCCCCTTCAGAAGTCACCGAATCAGCAGCAGCTTCAACAGGTTTGGAGGACGGGAACCAGAAACCAGGATTTCATTTCGCCTGGATCGGTTGCATCGATGGCTTGACCCTTCATATCAGGAGACCTGGAGTGTGGCCTGAGCGTGAGCAGGCATCGTGGAGGAGACGAGGGGAAGGGTGAGCCTGGAATGGGCAAGTCGACGTGTGATTCGACATCGGAAGAGATCACGCTATTTTGAGAGGAGACTCGACTATGCAGCCCAGTCTCTCGTCGTCGCTGGTGCCTCTGCAAGGGGGAGGAACTTCTGAAACAGACCCAGGCTATCGGCGAATTACGTCG
This sequence comes from Scleroderma bovista, assembly GCA_037178675.1. Classification (NCBI taxonomy): domain Eukaryota; kingdom Fungi; phylum Basidiomycota; class Agaricomycetes; order Boletales; family Sclerodermataceae; genus Scleroderma; species Scleroderma bovista. The sequence continues at coordinate 35,124 of JAYMGJ010000067.1, read as the reverse complement.
ACAGCCAAGGCGTGGCATTTCGCAGGACCATGCATATTTGGAACTTCTCGTCCGAGATATGGAACGAGGGAATGTATTCCTTTAGGAATGGTGGCTGAGACGGGGGCCTGCATGTCGAGGAACGTGCAGTCGACTCCCCACCGTCAAGTGCGGCGGCCAACATTACCGTAGCCTTCGTAGAAGCTGTGTTGTATTTTGGTGTATTACTTGGTCTTGTTGGTCAAGCGCTGTGGCCGGCAAGGCACTTGCAGTTTCTGCTTCCGCCTATGAGCGGGTCCTCTCAATCCCTCTGCGCTGGCCACTGCTTTCTCTCCTCCCACTACCATCATCCCTCAAAAATGCCCCCTCTCCCCACTTCCGCATCGACCTCGACGTCCTCCCACGTCAAACTCCAGAAACCGTAAGTCCCTTCCCCCGTCCCTCCCTTCTCGCCTTCCTCATCCTCGCCCCAATAGCAAATGGACGCGAGAACAACTGCTCAAGAGTCTCGAGGTCATCATGCCACTTAGTTTCTTCCATCCGAACAGCCGTTCCTGACGCTTGTCACTCTCCCGCAGATACTGGGCCCTCTGACGGCTCCCCTACCTCCAGAGCTGCCACCCTCTCCGCCTTCTTCTCGGTCCAACTCCCCTGTCCCTCCTCCCCCCAAGAGAAAGCATGCCTCTTCGCAAGATGCCGAGCCTGCAAAGCGGCCACGAGTCACCAGTTCCTCTGAGATATCCTCTCAGCCTCTCCGTACCCAGCACTATCAGCAACCACCCCCACCGCCGCCCCAGTTCCACAGGTCCTCTAATCAGCCCTCCACCTTTAATTTTCGCTCTGAGCCATCCGAGGATGGCGAGCTTAGAGAGGATCCTCTCACTCTCACCTCTCGTCCTCCGGCGCTTCCTGTCTTATCAACTGCTGTACCCGTCCGGAGGCCGCGAAGGGGCAAGATCACCGTTGCAGCATTTGAAGAGCTACACGACAAGTACCACAGACATGGCCGCATGCTCAAGTACTCCGGAGACGCAAGGTTCTGGTCTACCTATCCCTCCACCCACAAGGAGTATCGCCCTTTGGCCAACCCACCCCCACCCAACTCCCCATACCACAAGTATGGTGGCTTGGTTGCACGTCTCGAACTTGTCGATGCTCTGGTCTGCTTTACGTACTCGATATGGAACCGAGACTTTTCCAGGAGAGGCTGCCATCGTGAAACTTGGGCCACTATCGAAGCTTTCCTCGGATGGTGCAAAAATAAGTGGCAGTCTGAGGACACGTTTGGGGACCGTGAAAAGGCCCTGCTGGGCTTGATGTGAGCTCTCTTCCTCTTCCCTCTGTGGTACCACTCACGCGTTGTTTTCTCCCACCACACAGCTGGATGATCGAAGCCTTCATCCGTGCACGTACTTTCTATTACATGGCCAAAACGATCATCGACCCTGACTTGGATCGCACGTGGGCCAAGATGAAGACCGAGATGGCTGCCCTCAGTCGAGAGGCGGAAAAAACGGAGATCGCCTCTGCGGGAACTTCAGGGCAACATTCCAATGGTGCCCAAAAGACCCCACCGATGCTCCCCTCACCTGCAAGCATCGCGCCTTCCAGCAGTGCCAACTCCACCCCCATCACCGCCAGCTCGGGCGGCACACCAAGCACGAGCAGTACCGTCGTGGCATCCCAGACGTCATCCTCGTCCTCGTCACGGGGCTCTCATAACATCAACCCTGCAGCCCTGCCATTGCCACCGCACCTTCTCTCGCACGTTCCTAATTGCCTGGATGGACGCGCGCCCACGTCCGCCATGGTTGCTGCTGCTGCCAAGACAACGGTCTCATTCGGCCCGGCCACAGTCCACGGTTTGAAAGAACAGTCGAATGCGATTCTTGCTGCGTCGTACTGTATGGATCATGCGCAGCGATATTTGACGCTTCCGGTGATGGCTCGCCACTATCCCACGACGTTCGCACGGATGATAGGTTCGAGCCTAGCTGCGCACGAGGAACACGAGCCTGATATTGAGGACGAAGAAGGCGAACTACTTTGGCCGACCCAAGCAGTCACAGGTGAAGGGCTAGGGTGGGTTTGCCTCATGGGAAAGGCGATGATCAAGGAACTTGGTCGGGACTTTGGATATGTGGGTCTCGCTGGGGTGGTCCGGAAGCCAGATGCGGCGCCCGCTGGCACATCACCCCTACCAATGGAACCAAGGCAGATGTCCGTCCAGCGGTGACAAGGCCATCGCGGGATAATGCTTATACCCTCGGTACTATTTGCGATCCCTCCGGCACTTCTCCCCATCTCTCTCGAGTTTTGACACTCGCACACACCAGACCTGCGATGCATATGTAATCGCACTTGCATGACCTCCTCGATTGCCTTGGGAGGCAAAGTCGAACCGTATGCAATCACCCACCAAGTATCCCCTGGATAAACCATTTAGTTTTGGATTTTTCTTCCTTCTCTCAGTGTAATGGGTTTCGCCTTTTCCCCCCCCCGCCTACCCCAACGATAGAGGTTGGTCGGCCATTCCCATATGGCTAGTCAGCAGTTTAAAGGGGGAACCGTTTCGCGCACCGACTTTGGGTGGATGACATCCATATGCGACTGGCCGCATAGTCCTGCCTAAAAGGCGTATGGTGGTCATGTAGCTCGGTTCCCTGGTCCGCGCTGAATTGGGCTTTTGGGAACCGGGCTTGGCCCTTCCATCCCATACGTCGGTATTCACCGCTACTATTAGAGGTCGGCTGTCGTCGCGCACTTCCCCTCTTCCTCCGTTTCTATTTATTCCAATCTATTTGTCCCGACACCCATCATACCTGCCAATCGATGTCACCAGTGGCCACTTTGTTTCACCGGGAAGGTATTCCGTTGATTTTCTTTCTCGATATTTCATTAGTTGTGAACATCTTCGAGTGTACATCATGTGTCTCATGTCCGTACTACTTTCATTTTGTCCCCCAGACGTTGTAACTTTGACTCTCGTACGGTATGGCGAGAAACGGAAGATGGATGGCTGGAGAGGTTCATAGAAGCGTTTTCTTGTATTATTTACATAAACGTTACGACGTCGTTTGCTGGAGCGCAAAGTTTGTGTAGCGCTATCAGTCCGGTACACGGTGCAAATGTTGATGCAGATGGGTGCATCATACGACATTTCTTCTGCATGCGAAAATTGGATTATCGGCGGAGGTAAGCACCATGTGCTTGAACGAGGAACCTGAAGTAAAAGGCAACTGTCTGCAGAAAATGCCAAATATAATGGTTTTTGCATTAAAACTGTATAGTTTGCGGCGACCTCCGAACGGAGTGCAAACCTTAATTTAGTCAGCCGCAAGCACCAGCACCCGTCGTCCAAGGTCCCCTCCGTCAAAGAAGACTCGGTCACTCATACACAAAAAACCATGGCTCAGACTCTGCCCAGGGACGTTTCGAAGTTGGGTCAGGAGATCAAACTATTTGGCAAATGGGACACCCAGGAGTATGTTTCACGCGTTTACCCATTCTCCTGTATGATGTTCTGTACTAATGATATCACTATAGTGTTGAGGTCAAGGACATCTCCTTGACAGACTACATCCAAGTCCGCCACGCCGTCTACCTCCCTCATACTGCCGGACGGTACTCGAAGAAGCAATTCAAGAAGGCCCAAATGCCCATCGTTGAACGTCTCGTTGACAGGTGTGTCTAATCGTTCTTAAAACTGCGGAGATACATGACGTTCATCGTATTCATTTGTGATAATACTTTTTTATCCTGATTCTCCGGTGATGCAGCTTGATGATGAAGGGTCGTAATAACGGAAAGAAGCTCATGGCCGTTCGCATTGTCGCACATGCGTTCGAAATTATCCACCTCCTTACCGATCAGAATCCCATTCAGGTGCGATCACGAATTCCAAGGAGGCGGAGAAATGTATGCTAAATATGAGTGTCTCGCACCACTGTTAGGTCTTGGTCGATGCCATAGTTAACACGGGCCCTCGGGAAGACTCGACTCGTATCGGTTCACAAGGAACTGTCCGTCGTCAAGCTGTCGATGTTTCGCCTTTGCGCAGAGTGAACCAGGCCATCGCTCTCCTCACTATCGGTGTATGCCACGTCCTTTCTCCGTCTTTCTGCCCTGAATTCACCTGTGTGTTTTGTCCTCGTCCGCATACTAGACTCGCGAGTCTGCGTTCCGCAATGTTAAGTCAATTGCAGAATGCCTCGCCGATGAGCTTATCAACGCCGCAAAAGGGTCTTCGAACTCGTATGCTATCAAGGTTAGTCCATATATTTCTTCTGCCCTGCCACGTTTGTCGATTGTGACGTTGCCATTTCCCCACATAGAAAAAGGATGAACTCGAGCGTGTTGCCAAATCCAACCGGTGAAAAGCACCATTTTATGCCTATCTACGGAGGAGACCACGCGGGTTACCAAGCATTACTGCTTTATACACATGCACATTATGCCATGGGCTCGTTTCGATGTCAACCTCTTACTCTGCGTCGCAAATTTCATTGACGATTATGCATGACATCATTTGAATGCAAGGTCGCAATTACATAATCTTAGCGCCTACTCAGCGTTCAGCCAACATTGTGATCGATTACCATCATGCAGCGCTTTCGCTTCCATCTCGGCTTAAGAAATCTCTCACTGGCACCGAGTTGATGGCCGCGATTGGACCCTTTTACCAGTTTATGGATGCACTATCGCCTCCTTTTGCACCTCATTTCTGAATCAAGGTCAGGACCCAGTTCGGTCAGTATATAAACAAGGAATGACGTTTTATGAGCTCGGGCGTTGATGCGAGCTCGTTTGGGGATCAAGTTCAATGCAATATACCGTGAGGTACTAGGACACCCTATTGAATTGCACACACCATAGTGTGCGAAAAAGCATGCTCCCCAGACTGGATCAGCCAACTTATGTTCAGTTTCTGCAGTGATTTCCACTCATCCAACAAAGAAGAAAAGCTCACTCAACCTTGCGTCCTGTTAGTGCAACCTGACGTAACCTACTTATTTACATGAAGGTTTGTAATGTATATGTTTTTTGTCAGCTGGGACAGAGTGCCCTCGTCTCTTTTGAAGGATGTCAAAGTCTAATTGAGCATGCATGATAATCCCACGTCTCATTCTACTGGTTCGCGCCGTTTTGACGGATACCGAAAAGCTCGCCAAGTTCTAAAAAGAAATAGAATCATCCAGACAGTGACAAGTGGACCGTTACACGAACCTTGCAACCTGGCTTCCCTCTTTTCGCGTTGCGTTTCGGTTCGTTTGATACCCGAAAATGCCTACGATAACACAATGCGGAGGTAGACAATGTTCAAATTTTAGTGTTTAAGGGTTTGTGGAGCGGACCGAACTTACGTGTTGAATCAGTTTCTTTTTCTTCTCTTGAATTTCCATAACCTTCGGGAATTGTGAGGAGATGGAGCGAAGGGGTAATGATCCAACGATACCTTTGCTTCCACCGTGTTCTCAGCAATAAACTGGTAGACATGGACAGGTTTCTTCTGTCCTATCCTGCAAAAGAATCAACACACAAACTCCAGTAAGGCTGTCGCATGACGAACCTGTTGCACCTATCGATGGCTTGACTCTCTATACCTTCCTGGAAATATGTAAGTACAGACTTTACCCGGCGTAGCTCGTCACCATACCTGCCACCACCTATGAATACGTACACCATCCTTGTCAGAGCCAAAAGGAAAACAAAACAGTAATACTCACGGGTCCATCCTACAAGCACAATAAGAACAACCATATCCCAGCAATATGCAAGTGGGAACTCACAAAAATACATTGTTCGCGACTGTCAGGTTCAACCCGAGCGCACCTGCCTTGAGCGAGATCAGCATAACCTTGGGGTTCACGCCATTGGCGTTCGCGTCAATTCGCATGATGGCTCCCACAGCTTTCCCTTTACCCTTGGATTTGCTTGTCTTCGCCCGAGAGGAAACATTCTCATCGAAGTCATCATCATCGAAGGTGTCATAGCTACCAATCGCGTTGACCTGCGTGGGTGTCGGTTGTGTGAGGCAGGACGGGTTAGATGACTCTTCTTCGAGAGGGACGGTGAAGCGTTCGAGCACTTGCTGTCGTTTTTTGGCGGAGAGCTGCCCGTCGAAACGTATATATGGAATCCTAAGAAACACCGTAAGTGTATTGTTCACTGATGACCTCCTTTCAGACTTACCCATACTCTTCCAATGCCTCGCCAATCTGTTCGTGAAAATGCCTCAGTACATACATATCTGCGGTCTAAAGAACAAAGTACTTTATCCAAGAAGGAGGTAAATTGCGAGAACACCAAGCTCTTTTCATTGGACGGAAGCAATTTCAACAGATGAACGAGCTGGTCGGTCTTCGCGGACGACCTCTTTTGTAAATCACTTCGATCCTTGCCATTGTCGAGCTTCACTGGTACCTGAGTGAGCTCAGTCGGGGGTGGAGGTTCAATTAGGTCTCCCATGCCAATCGGGTAGCGGTCCTTCAAAAATGTTAGCAAAGTATAGCCTGCAATCAGCAAGGACATACCATAGGACACCTCTGATCCCTCTTGAGGACTTCTGAAATACTATGTCCTTGTCAGCCACAAAGTCCATATCTTATGAACAAAACGAACCAAGCAAGACAGAACGCATGTGTGCATGACGTGATCCTCGGGTCTGTCAACATCCCGAAACAAATAGGACACTCCTCGTTATCTTCGATCAACTTGGCTAATTGTGCTTGCAAACGGTCTTTCAGCTCTGGTGTGATTTTTATGGCGCCGTGGGTTCCGGGCTCGCTCGCTCGCAACTGCTCGAGGTAGTCAGAAGGAACGAGGTCCGGATGGAGTGCAATTTGGCGCAGGCGGGTGAGCATGCTGAGCATATTTGAGGTTATCTCCAAGGGATATGAGGTGGTTTGTGCCTAGATCATTGGAAAGGTTCCTTACGATGGAGTTAACCCCGCCAGCTTGGTTCATCATGTTCTCTACCCGCTGGTGCGACACTGCCTCAACAGCGTCATATAGTGCCTGCAAGACATTGTATGAAAGCTCAAGCATCACTAAATAATACACTTACCCGCGCCTCTTCGTGGAGCATAACTGGAACCAGTGTGATGTCCACCTGCATAGCGGTCAGCAGCTATTCACCTTGAAACAATCTTTTCGTTACCGAGGGCAGAGGAATCAGGGGCTTTCCTTCGCTGTCTTGCATCTGCGACGAGGTGTAAACTGAAGAAACATGGGTGTTTGGCGTGTATCTCACCTCCTTGGTCCTCCGAATACAGATATGGCTCATAAGTGCCTGAGAATTCGATTAACGGTCATTCTGACAAAGTGTTTCTGGACTTACACGGAGCAGCTCAGCGCCAGTGGGATCGCCAGCTTTGAGAGGCCGCAAAATCAGTCTCTTAAAGAAATCATCATTGTCCAGTGGACGACATATTTGAAGAAACGCAAGCATAGAGCCCACATCCTGTTTCATGAGTCGGCACGGGAGCCGAGTCGATATCAAGAGCGACGCACCCTAGGTGAATTAATCTAAGGGAGTGGTGATAAGCTGATAAAGCAGGAAAACCAGTGTCCGACTTACGATAGGTGTCCCAGACAGTATCCACCTCCTTTGGGCAGTAAGGTTGCAGACCGCTTTCGTCATCTTGGTCTTCGGGTTTCTGATGTTGTGACCCTCGTCCAGGATGATCCTCTATTCTTACAGTTTCGGTAAGTCAAATCCCATCAGGCAAATGACCAACTTCACCTTCCACTTCACGTCAAATAAACCCGTTTCACTCTTCTTCTTCTTCTTTGGTCGTTCAGCCGTGTAACCGTCCACCAACGCATTGGGGTCTGCCTCCCCCACAACCGTCTGATAGGTTGTAATCACAACATCATACTTTGTAAGGTCATCAGCTGTTGCGTTGCGGGAAGCACCATAGTAGACACAGGTGGTGATTGCACCCTTGACACAGTGATCCGTGATCTGTTTTTCCCAGTTGGATATGACCGAAAGGGGGACCACTGTTCATATAACAGTGAGGACCTGTACAACCAGTCATAAAATGGGAGTTCACCAATTAGTGTGGTCTTCGAGTGGTCTGTTGGAATATCTTCCTTCGTCGAGAGGATGAGTGCAATCATGGTCAATGTTTTACCCTTCCGAGCACTCAGAACACGAGGACACTGGAACCTAATAATCAACTCACAAGGCCCATGCTATCGGCAACTAGCGCTCCTCGTCCCAGGACGGGCGAACTTGTGATCTCTTGTGGTGTCTTGGTAGCCACTTTGAAGGTGAAGATATGCAACTTTATCGCAGAATAAAACTTGTAGGACTCACAGTTGAAGTAATAAGGCTGAAAATGTCGCATAAGTGAATAGCTTGGTCGGTAGTTTACCTCTCCTTACCTTGTCACCTGCCTTGCAGTATCGCCAGAACTGGACCGGCTTGTCGGATTCTTTGGTCGGCAAAGCTGGGTACTCGTGTTCAATGCACCATTGAAGAGCTTGACTCTGTTGATCAGGACAATTGGGAATATGTCAGGAATACAAAATAGGGAATACGGAACCTGGTGCTTCAAGAGATCCACAACCAGCTCCCCGCTGGCAATGCCCGGTGGGTTAGGATGAACAGGCAGATTTAAAATGTCGTCAGATGAGCAGAGAGTGTCGAGAAGCGATGCGCGTCGACCTTCGTCATCCACCTTCTCAAGACTAGTAAGCATCTGCTTGAGTTCTGCAGCCTTGTGGAGCGCTTCTTGCTGTTTCTTGATGGCTGCTTCTTTGGCTTGGGTCAGCATGCCGTTCGAGACATTTCTATGAGTTGGCTGAGAGTAGGCATACGGGGATCCGGCATACGAGGATCCAGCATACGAGGTCGCAGTGTACGAGGGTCCACCAACAGAGGACATCTCACTTCCGCGAGATGGAAAACCACGTTGGCGAGGGGTTGCCCATATGAGCTGGGGCTCGAGGATGTCACGTTTGTCGGAGACACCGTAAATCCTTATCTCCCTAAAAGTAGGTAAGTCTGTTGACTATGGTAAACTAAATTTGGCTGAAATTACAGCGGTAATGTGTAGCAGAATTCTCCGTTCACTGAGACAATGTCAACACTCCGTGAGCCACAACCAAATGAAGGGACTCACAGTTTCCACCAAGCATGGTACCCTCTATGGTGACTAACTTTCTGTCGATAAGCAAAGCAATCTTCGCAGCGATGTCCTTCGGGATATGCCCGACTTGCATACCACTGATGTTTATGACTTTTATGGCGTTTCTAAGATTACGGATCCTTTAAACCGCCAAGGTGTCATGGGGAAGGAAACATACCTATCATATTTATTAGTAGGTTCCCTAACTAACCCAACTTGTTCGCCTGCTCCGACAAGACCTGTATGTTTTATCAGCATAAGGGACTGGCTGGGGTAAAGACACGCACCTTTGTAATACCGCACTCCAACCACATTTGTCTTATATGTACAGTAGAGTTCATCTACGACCTCGGGTTCTGTTTGGCTCACATCCTCATCCTCATCGTCAATCAAACGGTGGGTTCCAGTGGGTGTGCCAACAACGGTTCGATCGTTCAGTTGGCCCTGGGAAGCAGGAGGTTCGAATGACTGCTTGCGCTTGCGCTGACCCGGGACCATAGACCCTTGCGCCGCGGAGGATGGAATTGACGTAGGAGTGGTAGAACTTGCAAACTGAGTCACCGCGGGCGCGAATGCCTTGGCGGAATTGGGTACATCGGAAGGGTCGACGCGTCCGCTTGCAATGGCGCATCTAATCTTGTTTTGATCTTGGAGGCTGCAGGTATGGAGCAGCGTTAATTAAAAATGACATATCAATATTCCCAAAGAAAGATGCACCGAAGCATACTGAAACCCGCGACAGAGTTAAGGTCCGTAATCGCAAGATTGCGAAGAATATCAGGCGTAACGCAGCCCCTGTTTGCCGTCGGCACGGTGAGCTTACTTGAGAACGCGTTGCGTCGCCAATAAAACATGATGAACCTACCAATGTCGCCAGACGACTGTTTCCCCATACTGGCTGGGAACAAGCTGGCCATATCGAATGCTTCCAGCTGCGATTGGCGAGCCAGTACACGGAGAAGGGCCTTTACAGACCGACCGAGAGCTCTTGCTGTACTAAAAGAGGGATGGGCACAACTTGCGCAGACATCCTCGGTGAGTACTCACGTCTATCGCGTGCCCAGCCATGGTGACTGGGTTTTGGTTTTGGGGCCTTCGCCCACATAAATATCATAATGTGTTTGGCTATGTTTGGGACGCGTCCTCAGACTTGACACCGACACTGAACAGGGACTCGGAGGACATGCCAGTGACATTCGACCCCAGACCACACATCGACGGTCTCCCATACGATCCTGAGCAGGATGCAAACGAAAAACGTGACATCAGGAAGAGATACCGTCAGCTGGAAAAACTGACAGGGGGTACGCCTCAACGTGTGTCGCGCCAAATTTATTGACGCGCCGTTGTGCTCAGAGCACCAGAGACCACAAGACCATGACGCAGAGGCACTCGTCGAGCAAGTTGCACAGGCAGATGAACTCTTTTCAAAAGGTGCGAGTTTCTGTCCCCTAATACTTATATGTGCAACCCGCCTCCATATCTAACATAATGTTGTTGGGTGCGCGTTATCCAGTCAAGAATCCAACAGAGGCGACCCTCGACTCTTCTGTCTTGCGCAATCTCTCTAGTATCAGTGCTCAAAAGGCGCGCGGTATGAAGCTAGGATCGGCGGCTTTTGACTTGGATGATTTCGTCGCGAAGCTTATTACATTTATGGGTGGTAGTCAGTGCTTCGAGGATAACGAAGACGACTCCGAGATGGAAGTCGAAGAAGACCGTGTATTGGACTGGGACAAGATAGGCCGTAAAGCCCTCGCTAAGAGCCGCAGAGCACCGGTCACAGGCTACATGTATGTTTCACACCGTCTATTTGGAGTATTGACTGTCTTCGACCGTGCATACAGGCTTGGCCCGCTTTCGATAGAACAGAAGAGGCGTGTTCCAGTCAAGCGTCAGAAGCAGGAGAAAGTTCAAGAGGAAGAGCGCCGACCCCAAGAAATCAAGGAAGAAGATATCAAACGCTCAGACAATGAAACTTCCAAGAATGTTCTTATTGTACGTAAAATGCTCTTGGAACCTTGGACTCAAATATACATTCTAAAAATGCTATACAAAGATCAAAGACATCCTCGAATCTACGGGTCCTATCAACCTTTTTGAGTTCATCGTAAACCCCCACGATTTTGCACAATCAGTAGAGAACCTGTTTTATGTCTCCTTCCTCATTCGCGACAGCGAATGCGCATTTGAGATCACTGATGAAGGTGATCCTATGATCAGTAAGTCTACTTTTCTGCACATGTACATATTCTGAACAAGCTTTGGAAACCAGTGCTATGCGAACAGCCCACCTTTGAGGACCGGATGCAAGGTGTGCAACGACAACAGATCGTGATGGAATTTGATATGGCCACATGGCGGGTAACTGACCTGGTTCCATTTCTTTTTTTGCGACTGACGATTCATTTAGCGCGCTATTGAAGTTTGGAACATCACAACGTCAAAGATACCCCAGCGTCCCCCTGCAAGGACTCAGCTCGGTGGAAAGTGGTATGGGTAGTAATTTTACATCAACATGCCACGATTTCTGTATCATACTTAATTCGGATAATGGCCCTAGCAAGTGTATGTATTTCAACATTCAGGGCTCTTCAATAGCAGTACTCTTATCATTCTCCATGAATAACTATTCGGCGTTCCAATCAATAATGCGATCTACATACGTACAAAGGTCCGATTCTTTACTGACACCCTATTTCCATTCATGCATCGTGGGTTTAGTTTCAAAGTTGCTCATTTCAGAGGGTTTGTATATTCCAAATATCAGTAGTGTGTGTTGTTACAGTGCTGGAACCATTATCTACTAAGAAAACAACAATAGAAAGTCGAAGAGGGTAGGGGAAGTGCATGCACAAGCCCGAATCAGCGATGCTAACCAGAACATCGCAAACCACGCATGCGTGATTCATCAAAGGAAATAGCATCAAGCCGAGTGCCGTAGATGTGCTGACATAGAGAGCATAAACATGAAGAAACGGTTGATTCGACCTGGCTAGCAGGACGTCCGGGGCTTGAAGTCAAACTTCAATTGACCATTGCTGTCGTAGACACCGTATCCGGGCTCTTGGCTCTCGGAGTAAATATGGGCGAACCACCCAACCCCACCACCAGGGGCATTCTTGAGATCCTGGCAGTGAGTATCAAGCATAGTGTAGTATGCCTGAAGTCAAAACATAGTGAGCACATGAACATCTATGATTCGCAACAACATACCGCTTCACTTGGAACGTCCGCCACAGCAAGGGCGCTGTTAGGTTGGACGCCTGAGGAAGCGACGGAAGGCCAGCCATTCTAAGGGCAGAAGGGTTCAGCCAAGGCGAGCCGGAGAATAAATCTCACTTGCCTCATCAAAGTACATCTTCTTGCCACCACCTTGCTGGATGAACCAGTTCATGTCCGTCTCGACAAGGGGCCATGCATCACCACCACTTGTTGCCAGGCCGGAGAAGAACGGCAACATATGGATGTTAATGAAGTCAATGGCATCGAGAACATCCTGCGCGCCGCCATGCTCTTGATATCCATAAGCAAGTTCGCTGACAGTAACTGGAATGCCAACACCAGAAAGCTGTGACTTGGCTGACAAGACCTGGGATGCAAGCTCCTCGTGGGGAAGGACGTTATCGAAGAGAGGTTCCGAGCCAAACTGAACGCCACGAGTGACAAACTTGGCTTTGGAGTTACTGGTTAAAGTCGAAATAAGCGAGTCACGGCGTGTCTGCCATTCGTTACCGCCATCAAATCCAAACTTCATCCTAGTATTAGCAACCAGTTGGCAAAGTGGACTGCAGGAACATACCCAGATCAAGGCATGCACTCCAATGCCAGCTTCCCATGCAGCATCTACGACGTCATCGCTGCAAAGATGATAAATAAAAATAGCACTGCAAAAATATAGAATAGACGGACTAGAAGCCAGGGTTGTCACACGCGCCGTAGAGGCGGACGTATCTGCCATTGAAGTTGTTGCGGATGTCAGCAAACTCATGTTTGAGCTGGTCCAGACTTTGGCCTTTGGATAAAGTCAGCCACGAAAACAATTAAGAAGTAGGGGAACACGTACATGCAGTAACCTCATAGCTGAACCCCAGGAATGCATATTCGGAGTCCATGGGACACCACCAATTATCCAGTGTGTTAGGGACAGTCGACGGCATTTTGAAGCCTAAAGCAGGGAAACAGCCAGAAGATGGACCAGAGCCACCACCTGTCGAACTAGGAGTAGGAGAGGCAGTGGGCATGGTGATTGAAGGAGAGGGTGAAGATGTTGCTGGAGAAGTGCCCGGAGGGACGATGGAAGATTTAGTTGGTGTAGAAGATGCCACTGCCGTCGAAGGAGAACTCAAATAACTACTTTGGCCTGACTTGCAGCTTCTCGGAAGCGGCCTGGCTGAGACGAGGCACAAAGAGACGAGGAAAAGAATGAAACTGTACAGAGAGAGAGACATTGCACAAAGAGCGTTGGGCGGAGAAAGAAGGGAGTGAGTTCAATGCCTGAGATGGCGGACAGGGAGACAAGGGAGGAAGAGGAGGGAGTTTTCAACCAACTGGAAGTTGGATTTGAGGGGCCTCTTAAAGACTTATTGTGCCCAGAATTGACCACGCTTGTCACAATGACGCCGAAAAGCCTTTGTTCTTCGGCTGCCAAGTATGAAAGTCGGGTTAGTCTACTCAGTTACACCTTGGCCATTCCCTCGACGTTAGACCTACTGTCTCCTCCCATAGAGAGTCAAAGAACATATGCATGGAGTCTTGATCAGTGGTAGCGTGAGCAGTAACAATGACCTACTATTTCTGGAATATCAAGAAGACAATCATTGCAAGGTGCCGTGGCGGTGCAGTTCCCGCTCATCGGGATCAGTGACCAAAAAGGTCGTTTGAAATTCAGCGTTTCTGAGCTCCCCGTCACTGACAAGTACTGTACAATGAATGAATGGATTGACGCCGATGTATATGTACCAAACTCCAGACAAGGACAAGAGAGAGGCGTAACTTTATATGACACAGAGAAACTAGTAAAGATGATGGGAAGAAATGATGCCAGCGTGACGACAATGCTTGTCACTAATAATACTGTCCTCTACCATGATCGACGAAGTTGGCACTTTGGTTCTGCAGGGCTCGTACATGTAAGTTCTGTACTTTGTACATCTTTCCATGAGCCTTTATGAGCAAATTTGGAAACTGGCAACTGTCTCTGTCACAAGTCTACATAAGTCACGCTGATTATCACGCTTTTGTCACGCTGCCGCCCAAGAATAGCAATCAAGCAATGGTGACGAGTTGTGACATCCCGTGACTCCCGATTGGTCTGACAGGGAGACTCAACGCTGACTAATAAAAAATGGCTGCTTGATTTTAGGAAACGACTCACATTTACACCAACACTTTGTTTCATGTTTCGCCAGTGCGCTCGCCTCCAGTTGCGCCGGTATTTGCACACCGGGACAAGCGTAGCATCGCAGACCAAGACTTTCGGACGCCGTAGTCACCCCGCTTACGTGCTCGGCGCCTCTGCCGCGATCGCAACATACTTTGCTTGGACATGGGATTCAAACAGTCGGTGGATATCTCTAGATTCCGAACCTGCCATTGGTGCGTTGTCCTGGGTGAGCTAACCATTGTACGATCATTACAAAAGATTGTGTAGGTGCCAAACAAAAAGTTGCTATGTCGAATCCCTCGAGCGCAACACCACGCGTCCCCGACCCAAATTCTCTATCCTCGGAGAAGACTGAGTCCAATACAGCACCGACATCCTCACCAGCGCAAGACGAAAGCGAGCCAGAGCCCTCCGGAGGTGGAGGCGCGTTCAACCCTGATACAGGAGAAATAAATTGGGATTGCCCGTGTCTCGGCGGCATGGCTCATGGCCCCTGTGGTCCCGAGTTCCGAGAAGCATTCTCGTGCTTCGTTTACTCGGAAAAAGACCCAAAGGGAATTGATTGTGTAGAGAAGTTCAAGGCCATGCAGGACTGTTTCCGTGCACATCCCGACGTTTACGCAGACGGTGGGTTCAAACTGTTGAACATGTTCCCATTCACTGAAATGTAAGACTAGAAATTATGGACGAGGAAGAAGGTGCAGAGACGACTGCGGAGATGCCAGCGGAACCGGACTCGGATACCTCAAAACCGCTGCCTCAGAAAAGCAAGCAACAGCCGCCAGTCACTCAAACATGATAGAATTTCACCTCGCTACACATTTATACGTCCATGATCACCACTCAGCATTCTTATACAGTTAACACGAAGGAATGGAAGAGTACAATCAGAACTATCTGAGGTATATCACCATTAGTGGAAGCAAATTACTAAGACCATTAGGTCTGGAATCTTTTTTCAATGAGTTGGTCTTTCAGTTTGTACCCATTTGCAGCAAACAGCTTGGAATGCAGGAACGGTGACGTATCATAGATGTCATGTTCCTTCGCCTGATGCAACTATAAGCAACATGACGTGAGTATAAAGTGTACTCCTTACCCGCTCGTCAAGATCAGAGAGCTTGATAGTCAGCACTTCTGGTTGCTCGTGTCTCTGAAGCTGGTAGAAGCGAGCTTTCTCCTTGACCAACTGCCCAAGAATAAATGCGAGCAACTCCTCATAATCCCTGGCCTGGGTGAGGTACTTGCGGAAGCCCTATGGAGTGAACAGTTAACTGTTGTCTGGAAACATTTGGATTTACATACTCTTTCAAGAGTCTTCTTGATAGACATCTTTTGTGCACTGACAAAACTGCCTACTGCGACAGATATTGCTAGGTCAATATCATCTGGGCGTACATACTCTCTCAGAGCCATCTTGGCACTGGCTTCAGCCATGCGGATCATGCTTTCAAGGTGTCGAATAGTAATCGGATATGACCCCGTCGCCATCGACTCGCGGCGCAGGTCCGCAAAAAGACGTGACATTTTCTCCTGGTCCATATCATAGAGTTTCGGGCGGACCTTATCCCGAGCATACATGATATATTTACGGAGGAAGTCCTGGGGAATAAGCTGTCAAGAGGTATGAGTATCAACATCTCTTCAATAGTTAAATCACACACATCCGCATCAAGGGTAGTAGCCACATTTATTTCTTCTTTCTCTGGTTCAAACTTGGGATGGCTTCGGAGATGACTCCCCACAACGAACCGCGCAAGCAGTTCATCTTGGACTGGATCGATAGTGTCTTTGACGACACATAAAACATCGAAACGCGACAAAATGGGCTCTGTAAGCTCCACGTTTTGCTGGAATGGGATCGTCGGGTTGTACCGCCCACGAGTAGGATTCGCAGCAGCAATAATAGCACACCGCGCTTGAAGAGTGGTAACAATACCAGCCTTCGAGATCGAAATCGATTGCTGCTCCATAGCTTCATGGATCGAGGTCCGATCTGCATCGTTCATTTTGTCGAACTCATCGATCAAACACGTCCCTTTGTCTGCAAGGACAAGTGCCCCGCCCTCAAGCGTCCATTCTCGAGTGACAGGGTCCTTGCGTACGCTCGCCGTCAAACCTACAGCGGAAGCACCCTGCCCTGTGGCAAATACGGAACGATGTGCGGTCTTCTCGACATATTTCAAGAATTGTGACTTCGCCGTACCAGGATCGCCAAGTAAAAGAACGTTAATATCACCGCGAATGCGATGTTTTCGTTTGACATCTTTAGGAACGCCACCAAAGAGCGACAACGCGATTGCAGTTTTAATGTCCTCGTGGCCGTATATGGAGGGTGCGATCGATTTGATAATACGTTTACGAATGCGCTCGTCGCGTGCGAGCGCCCGAATATCCCTCTCGTCCTCTTCAGTGAGCCTGAAAGCCGCAAAGAGATCCTCCTTTTTGTTGATGTGGTTTGCTTCTATAACGGTGGAAAAGACGGGGAATCCGTTTTTGGAGTTGAGGGATGCATCGAAATTGTTTCGGTAGATACCAGTAACTTCCTGTAGGAAAGATAAGACTTAAAAGAGGGATGTGCTCTACACTTACAATCTCCTCGCCTGGTTTCGCGCTGTCAATGAGGTCCCAAAGGAGTATGACCTCACGGTGTCTTGGGAGACGACCAGGTGGGACTGACCCAGGAGACTCTTGTAATGTCATCTTTTGATAATTACGGTATACAGTCTAAAGAGCAAGGCCCTTCAGTATGCACTTCATTGCAGTTCCTCGGTCGACATACTTGTTCAGAGTTTACCGGGAATGGACCTTTACTTTCACAGTTCGGACAATAGCTGATCTTGACCTCCTTGGTCGCATCTTGATAGAAGGGGCCAAGCACCGCGCCACATTTGCGGCAGTCAAATTTGACATACTTCAGTTGGGGGAACACACCGCTGCGACGTGTGACAACTCCTGAGACTCGGACGAGGGTATTCAAATTCGAGCGCCGAAGGTCGCGGAGCGATGAACTAAGGGGAAGGTCTCCAATGCGAACATGTACTTCAGAATGGATTCGCTCGTAAGAAGGATAATAAACGAGAATCGCATTCAATGCCACCTCGTCGAAAATCATCAGCATAGCGGCAGGAGAGTTGGTAAGAAAATAGGCCAGGATGGGCTTGGAGAGCGCAAGATGAAGATATGAAACCTCGAGTGATTCCGCGTTGGCTACGCAATCCTTAGGAGTTGTAGAGGTTCGTTCGAAAGTGCTACTTACTTTCACCAAGGTTACGAATACGTTGACCATATACAGATCCGCCATTGTCATCCACGTAAGTCATCAAAAACTGTCGAAAATGTTTGACGATGGCGTGACGAACGCGGTCATTAGCTATCCACTCAGCAATCGATTTTGCTTTGATATCGCTCAATTGTTCCAAAGGTATATCCTAAGATCAAAATTGTCAGTACCTTCAAACCTACAAAAAGAAAAAGAAAAAGAAAACGAACGAACATCTTCTACACCATCCATGTCATCTAGATCACGTCGTTCATCGTATTGTCGGCGGGTCCGACGCTTCATTCTAGCCACTCCGAGTCCATCAAGAGCGTCCTCATCGTCCATGTCATCACTCTGCAAAAACTGAGGGGCCCTACTACGGGCTGCAGCACGACCTCCACGCTTTCCACTACGTTCCAGCCGATCTCGACGATCCATCTTTGCTTCCGCAGCTCTGCGCGCGGCAGCTGACATCGCATCATATTCCACTTCATCATCGATGTCTTGTTCTGAATAGTGATCCAGGAGTTCATTAGGAGCATAGTCCCTTTTGAAGAATCAAACTGAGGGTTTTGATGAAGGGGATATGATAAAACCCACTCTTCTATATCTTCTCCGAATAGATCTTCCCCATCCTCTCCTTCGTCATCTAAATCCCTGACTGCCTCGCGTTCATCAAGGCTGTCGTCAGTGTCTGAAAAAGGCGCTGGAGGTGAGGATGGTGGCAAAGAGGACTCTGATCCTGCCCGTCTTAAAGTTGACCGCGGTTCAGCGGTGGTGGTAGGTATTTGGGGTGAACGTGCGCGCTTCGCACCTCTCGGTGTCTGAGACTATACGTTATTAGAAACCTTGGGCTGGAGTCCACAAAGCCCTTACCATGTTGTTGGATGATGCCAAAGGCGCGTCGCGTCGCGTCTCATTCTGAGTTTGAACCTATTGTTTTTGTTTACATAATCTCCTAGACCAATCTCTCCGACTCCATATTATGCCCCCTGTTGACTTCCAGACCGCTGTGAAACAGGAAGAAGAGTATCTACGGAAGGTGTACCCAACGACAGAGGACATTCCAGGATGCATGAGTCTGCTTGACGGCTTCTTGACTTGCAATGGCAAGTCGAGGTTTCTTTATTTCAGGCTCGACAAATTGACCTCTCATACTTACATACTCAGTTCTGCACACACAAGTCAAGTCACTGTACAGGCACGGGCGCATGTCTGAATGTAGCGACAAACTCGAAGACTTCAAGTTTTGCATGAGCCTTAAATCGCTACACCCAGAGCAAAAGAGGGAGGCCTGGATCCAACGGCAAGCCGAGCGGTTGGCTGCCCGCCGACTGGAGAAAAGTAGTGAAAACGTGTGGGAGATCCGGAAGTAAGTCTCCCTGTCCTGTACTTTGAACTTTTTCCACTAATGTAATCGATGGTTGGTGGCAGGGAACCTTTACAAGACTGGCCTCTCCCTATCCAAAACGAACTCGCACAGAATAGTGAAACTATCGCCTGAAAGATACACTGTTATTGTGTATTCATCGTTGCATCACACATGGCACAACCTCCTATGATGCAATTCTACTTTTCACTGGTATTTGGATTGTCACTAGTAGGCTGCAGACGTCCTTATTCAGCTCTTCTGCGTGCACGCGTTATCGATATACCCTTCACGATAGAAGGTCTTGAACATGGCAACACATGCTAGGCGATGCTTTACCCAGGCACCGTATTGTGAAAATATCGGTAAAAAGAAAAGGTGCGGTTTCGAAATATTCTGTATGGATGTAACATCCAGACACGTTCATCCCCTTTTGTGTGAGATTTCACCTCGGCATCAAACGTCGTATAGCTATTAAAATGTGCGATCGCTACTTTCGACATCGCCAATCCTGTGGACTCCTTGTTCGTCCTTGCTCGTACCACGAAGATTGATCGTCTCTCGCAGCCGGTACACTATATTCGAACGTGGGCTTGATCATACCGGTTTGCTCCTATTACATCCGCAAAACAATGCAAACTCAACAGATTTACCGCAGAACTAGACAAGCCACACAGTCCAATCACGCAGGAACACGCCCTTCCCGGCACAGCAATACTCTATGCGTCCCGGATCCAAGCTCTCGAGATAACCGACTTGCAGGTTTCTGCTCCCTTCCGGAAGGTGTCTATGCGAACGTTTCAATGTATGTGTGTGACGGCTTTCAAGTTTGACTCTGAAATTCTGAACCATAACCTCACTTTTGTGGTAAACAGTTCCGGGGTCTTTTTCGAAAACTCAGGTCGACGTTCTCCTATTTTCCCTGTCAGAATGTCCTGGATCCATTTAATATATTTTCCATTAAAATGAAGGACCCACCCTGGCTGGCACTGCCTGAGATCATGCTTTCCAAGTCTGGCTAGAACCGAGCTGCGGATGTTTGGGTTGGTTTCTGTTCATTGTACCGCCTCATGATTTTTGTCCTGTGAGGTTCTCGAAGATGACGGAATGTATCACAGTCGTGGGTAGTGAAACTGTCCTTTTCCATTCGCTGCACGCTGGTATACGTACTCTCTTGCCTCCAAATCGCTCTGATACGACCTTCAACACAGGACACCAGCTACTGCCTTGCAATTCTGTATTCGAGAAAACTGATACTATTTGACTCTTCGTACGTCTCAGTGTACTCGCTTTCCATGCTCAGCGCCCATAACATGACAAGTATGTCACTATGTGCACCCTCCCTCTAGTGCTCATCTGGATACAAACCAAGTAGCCATACCCGGTGTCTGTGGGCTGTTCTACGCCTGTGTAGGTTGATAGTGCACTTCAAGTCACTGCGCTGACTGTTCCAGGAGAAATAATGGTTTTCAAGTCAAGACTTCGAGCTTGTGCAATCGCTCAATGATTAAAATACGAAATGTTGGACCAGGCTGCGACGTTTGCCTTCATTTTTGGTTTACCTTCAGGTGGAGTGAACCCTTAACTTGAACTGGACATGTCTGCGCTCCGAATCGCTGAATCGTCATGGTGTTCCCTCGGATCCAGCCGTGCCCCCAAATTTCAAGGTAAGTCTTGGTCCTCCTGCAGGTCCAGCGACTTTACACAAGTTTGTAGTACGCTCTATAGCAAGAGGGCTTGAAAATCATGGCCTAAGACCACGACAGAAGGACATGGCCGGAGAAAAGTTAATCATACACTCAGCAGCGCAGAGATGGAGAAAATCAGTCAATTCCGTCCTGCACGTTGTAACCCTGCTGTTACATGCGCTCCCTCTTCCAAACAAGCAAACTGACATGGAGCTATCAGCCTTCCCATCGAATCATGGGGATCAGTGGCATACAAGCTATTACTCTATCTTATGGAAGTGGTACCTCTTCGCTTCCGTACTCGCCGCATTCTGATCATACAATACTTAGGGCTATGCACCGTCCATGTCGCGCTAAGTTTGTTCGAGCTTGACTTGCACACCACTCCCAGATCCTGAACACATACTTGCCCCATACGAACAAGAACATCTCTTCATCAGCAATTAATAGGTCTAGACGAATGTCGGCGTGTAGCGTCCGAACGGTATGGCTCCTGTCTTACGGCGCTGCTCCATCCTTCAGGCGTTGGATCCTTCCTGCATGGGCCTCCAATGCTATTTTTGTCGATCTTGATAGCATGCTTTGTCACAGGAACACGCTGGGATTGCCATGTCCAACGAATCAGAATCATACACTTTTCATTTGAATGCCCGTTCTTCGGGGCGAATCGCCCCTTATGTACTACCTGGAGGTTAGCTGGAGACGGGCCATGGGGCCCGCTGACGTCGTGTGGCACTTCTTTACCCGTCAATGCACCCTCGAAATGGCTTCCGTGTCACGGCCCATCAAGCGGCATGCCATCCCTTTTCATGACACACATGTAAGGTCGAAATTCCTAGGAGCGTACAATTACTCTACTTCGCATCGACTAACCGCTTCGAAGACGAACCGGTTGACCCCGAGATGTACCAAAGTGGATATTGCTTCGGGGGTGATATCTTTTATGTAGGTCAGAAAGGAGATGTGCGACCGCCGCTCGCCAAGACAAAATGAAGAAATGGAGCAAGGTATGACGCAGCCTGAAAACACGCGTGCCAGGGAGCACAGGTGCAACCTGCTCCACCACACAATCGTAATAGGGCGAAAGGGCTGAGACTCTGCCCTCGTTAACTCGTTAGTTTTGTAGTATGTAGTATGTTTATATTCAATTCAAATCTCGCCATGAGTCATGACTTCCTACCAATCACTCCCTGCGGACGAGGACAGTCCGGCAGTCGTCAATAACCCTCCTGAGCCTATCGCTCCTTACTCCATTCGTAGAGCGCTTATCGTGTGTACAACCCTTTGCCTCATCACACTTGGGGCGTATAAAGTTGGCTGGTTTCCTGTCCTCCAAGGCTTCCTGTTCCCGGATTCAACTCGCACAGAACTCAGCAGCCAACAAATTCCCCAACTGCCCCCTTCTGAGGTACCACTAGCACCAGCTCCATCATCAACAGAGGTACCAACCATGGGATCCGGTGGCAAATACAGCGTTGGATAGTAAGTAATGTATGCTCTGACTAGGCTGGCCTGACAGATTGAACACGTCTCCACTGATAGCTTTGTCAACTGGTATGGCCAGCTTGCGATTTGCATCGAGTCGATACTCAAGTTGTTCTAGGGGGATATACGGCCGCAAGTTTCCGCCATCTTTGATTCCCGCCCAAGACCTCACGTACGCCTCTGCCTGGTTCACGCCTTTCGCATGCTAAAATAATGCAGTCACTTACTATATGCCTTTGCCAATGTGAATGCGGGAACTGGCGAGGTAATCCTGTCCGATCCGTGGGCGGATAAGGATATCCACTACCCTGGTGACTCTTGGAATGAACCTGGAACCAACCTGTATGGCAATTTCAAAGCAATCTACAAACTCAAGCAGCAGAATCGCCACCTCAAAGTTTTACTGTCCATTGGTGGATGGACGTACTCTTCCTCTTTCCACCCCGTCGTGATTAATCCTACCACCCGAGCCACTTTTGTTAATTCTGCCGTTAAATTACTGGAAGACTGCGGTTTGGATGGACTAGATGTCGATTATGAATATCCATCGAATCCCACGCAAGCAGCCGGGTATCGCGAGCTTCTAAAGGAGCTCAGGCAAGCTCTTGACCAGCACGCCAGGCACAAGCACATCCAGCACAAGTTCCTGCTGACTGTGAGTATCGTTGCAAGTGGTTCACACTTATTCCGACGATGTTCTCAGATTGCTGCGCCTTGTGGTCCAAGTAATTACAAGGTTCTCGACATTCGTGGAATGGATCCTTATCTCGACTTCTGGAACCTGATGGCATATGACTATTGTAAGCTTATTTTTCAGCTGTGTGTGGTGTTCACCTGAGAGCACTTTGCAGCCGGTTCTTGGGATCGCACTGCCAACCATCAAGCAAATGTGCATGGCCCGCCAATTAATTCTGCAGATGCAGTCACGTGGTACAGGACCAACGGCGTCGCGGCACATAAACTCGTATTAGGTATTCCACTCTACGGAAGGAGCTTCATGAACACTGCAGGTCCTGGTACCTCGTTTTCTGGGTTGGGCCAAGGAAGCTGGGAAAAGGGGGTCTACGACTATCGTACGCTTCCCCTCCCTGGATCCCACGTGCTTGAAGACCGCCACGCAATGGCAAGCTGGTCATACGACCACCAGAAGAAAGAAATGATTAGCTTCGATAATGAAGCTGTAGCCGCTATGAAAGGTCGATGGATTCGCGAACATGGCCTAGGTGGAAGTATGTTTTGGGAGCTTAGTGGTGACAAGGGGTCCCACAGGGAAGGAATGGAGGGAGGGCATGGCAAAGACCCTGTTCCTGGGATGAGCCTCGTGAAGATCGTCAAAGATGCCATGGGGCCGCTGGACCAGAGTCCCAACTGGCTCAGATATGAACGGAGCCAGTTTAATAACATGAGGAACGGTACTATCTAAGATTTACAGACTCGTCGAGTGAAGTCATGGACCTCAAATTCTTTGCATAACCACAATAGCAGCTACACAAATTACAGGTTTGCATGGGCTAAGAATTGGCGTCCGATTCCTGAGAACTGTTGATGGCCAGTTACCCACTAGAGCATTGAAACGGATACCTGAGGACATTGGGTTTCGTAGCAACCACTCTGTTTACGTTGACCGGCTTTATGATTTCCTCCACTGGGCAACTCGCTCCTGAAATGTGGTTACGTAGTAAGACATTACTCGGGTGTCTGGCTGATTTGATCAGGGAAATAGGCTTTCATGTGTCATTCGATCGAACAATAAATATTGGAGGTAATGCGATCTCCTGTCAGTTTCCACCTTCCCAAGCGCCGCTTGAGTCTCTATGTCGACGGTTGGTGCATGACGTACAAAGGGTTGACAAGTCCTTGCAGCCGACACTACTCGGACTAGCCTTGAAAATGACGTTGGAGTTGGGAGATACCCTACATACCTCTCACAACGAAGGCGATGCAGACACCACTTCTTCTGTCGATGCTATGTTTCCGCTGTTGATGTGACGCGGTGTTCCTGCCAGTGACCATTCCCGGTCGTTGAGGGGCGTGGGTTTCGAGCTGCTCGTTCGTGTGGCAGTACCTAACCGCCTGGATGGCGAGGCTTCTTTTCTTGGAGAACAAGCCCCTGGATTTCTTTTACCTAACTCAGAGCGTAATCTGTGTCAGTAAGTGGAATGAGATAGCTTCTCAGAGCTTCGTGATATGACCAAGAAGCAGACTGTTAATATGACTCACGGAGGTTATTCGCATTCCGAATCCGTGAATGGGATATGGTGACCAGAGATAACCTATTTTCCACTTCGAAACTAAAATCGTGAAACTGGCGAGAGACATCGGGAAACCCTTCCTGTGAGCATCCTGAGCACTGTGCTCCTCCCAGGGTCCTCGTTTTGAAATCCATGCCCAATGCCACTTCCTGACGGCTGTTGATGGGTAGAATCCGTTCAAAGATGACCTTATCTAGATCCTCCCCAGTATGACATTGACAATGTTGGCAAGTTTGGCCCGATGTGATGTTCCAAAGAAAATTCTGACGCTGGGATATCTTTCCACACAGCTTTGGATGGAGATATGGCGCACTAGGTTCGACGACTCACATAGCGACAAAGTCGGAAGGTTGCTGTGACCATGAGAGAAATACGAGGCCTGTTGGAGTAATCAGGGACTGCCCTTTGCGGTGCACCGATCAGTGATGTAATTAACTCATTCACGCCCTACTCACGCAATTTCGAATTGCCTTCCCCCTTTAATCCTTGGGCGGCCTTCCCTAGGCTCGTTTCGGATGGACAGCCTTGGAGACTTGGTGCGTCGACGCTGGTCTAGTGATCAAAGAAGGAGTATCTGCTGATGCGGTTAAAATTCCCAGTGGGCGTGATGCAAATACCACGGCCCATTCTAGAAACGAGTGTCTTGGCTGTTCGCAACCAAATGCGGTTTTTCGGCTGACATGGAAGTTGGATTTGGGAAGACGGAGGGAGATAGGAACTGAAGATAAGTCCGGTCGAAGGGTGTCGATAAGAGCTGGTTTCTGTCCGCGGCGACTCCTGCCCCCAGCGGTGGATATGATTCAAGCTATGCGGTGTGTGAGGTCCGAAGTTATCATGATGTCGATCTGAGATTACCTTTTTCTGAATACAGTAACAACAAAGTAATTTGCTTCCGTCCGGAGTGGATCTTAAAGAAAGAATTTGTCTCCTCGAGTTCGTCCAAGTGCGAACCCATCGCGACGGATATCTTTTTTGTCGAGACCTAGGGACCGCTTGGTTTAGTTTGGCTCCCTCGATGGTCGGATCTGTGAGGCATTACTGGGTAGGGGCCTTCTTACTGGCAATGCTGCCGAGATATGAGACTGCAGGACGCCACAAACTTAATTTTATATTTTCATAGAAGAGTTCAAGCTACTTAAACTTAACTTGCTCGGTCGACTTGATTAAGTGCTGCTCGGGTCAGGGCTTACTTTTAATCTTGGAAGAGGTACTCGACGAAGCTGTTGCCATCTGTTGGAATGCGAAGCAGCTGTAGCCATGTCAACGCGCAAAGGTCTTTCCACCTGAGTCCGACGTGAAATGACCCCGCCTAAGCTGTCTGTCATCCAACTCATTACATTGTAGCCATGTTCGCCCTCCACCAACTCTCAGATAGGGGGCACCAGGCAAATAAACTCTGAATGTTCAGCCTCGTGTATCTTATCGCCTATGTACGTACACGCCCTCACAATCTGTGATGTTATCAATCGGCTGCAAGATTGAGTGATTCGTAGCACCACAGCGTTCACAGCTCCACAAACAGGAATGACGGGTGTAATAGAACAACATTCTGGGTTCAACCCTATGAAGAACAGGGGTTCATTACGCGGGACTACTCTGTGCATACACCGAAGAGGAAACATGAAGGTACGTGGGACTCAAATAGACGGGGGGGTATTTACAATATTAAGGGTGCACATGTAACTTAGAAAAAATAAAATGAAGGATTACTGTCCTAGCAAATATATGCCGAGCCAAAGAAATCACGAATCTATGAATTCACATTCACAAGCCAATACGATCGAGGATCATCTTCGATCGATATCCCAGTGTCTCGACTGCCCAGTGTCTTGGGAACCAGGCGGACGTGAATCCGAGTGGGGCAAGTACTGCTGCGGAGAGACACTGGCCGAGCTCGTGCCACCGCCGCACAATGCGTGCGTCGGGTCATTCGCCTGCGACGTCGGAGCAAAGGATTGATACCGTGTGGACCCCGAGGGTTGGCGGCTCGATGTTGTGCGTTGGGTCATCCGCTTGCGACGTCGGAGTAAAGGATTGATACCGCGTGGAACCCGAGGCTTGGCGACTCGATGCATGCGTCAGGTCATTCGCTTGCGACGTCATCGCAAAGGGTTGATGCCGCGACGCATTATTGGTGGAACTTGAGGCCTGGCGACTCGTCTGACGCGCGGCCTGTCTTTTATTTTGAAACCTGTTTCCATTGGTAAGTGAGACCGAAAGAAAACATGCCTTCGTCCTACCATATTTGAACACTCCGGGCCGACATGTCAAGTTTCCTGGCCAATTCAGCACGCTCCTCGGTTGATGGAAATGCCGTACGCGCATATGTTTCATTCAACACCTTCAATTGCGCAGCGTCAGCTCTCTTACGCTTCTTTTTGATCACGGGTTCTTCTGGCGTGGTTAGTACTGATACCGGTTCTTGACTGAGCGGTAAGCCCGTCACTGGACCCCGGGGGTAAGGTGGATCGACTGAAGCCGGAAGCCCACGCTCTTGTGGATAGACGAGAGAGATTTGATGACAGTGGTGAGGGAGATGAGGCAGGGGGAACGCATGACTGCGTGGATCGGGAACTGGAGGGGTAAGAGTACGGCGTTTGGTGTTGATATTGGGTGTACTCCGTAGGATACGTAGCGGTGGGGGGACCGAATGTCACAATATTGTATCTGTGGTCCTACAGAGCCATAATTGGCGCCCTGGGACCGGTCGTCTCTCACCATAGGCGAATGGACGCTAAGGGGAGGAAGCTGACGGGATCCATGGGGGGGCGGTGGACATTGAGGGTGACGGGCGCTGCTGATATGATCCACATGCCTCTTGGTATCTTGAGTCACATTGCTCATAAATGGTAGATGAATGCGGTTGCGCGGTAGTAACGGCTTCATCGAGGGTCGTCAGTCATCGTCAGACACAAGTGCGGGGCTACGCACGGGAGGTTGATGGGGGCCACTGGTGGTAAGCCGACGCACTGTGCTCGGCTTTCGCAGGGGATGGCCGGGGTCTGCGAATACGGATTAGGATAATGGCCGGGCACTATACGCGAGGAGCATCAGGTTGAGCATATTGCATGAACACTATGTAAAAAAAAACAGACCTGGAGAACGTGAGGAGGTTGGAAAAGCTGAAGAAAGAGGAGGGAGCACAGTTCGCCCACCCTGTCCCTGCTGAAAGAAACCACTACTTTGCGACACCCCTCCTGGAGGGCTTCTACGAGTTTTGACATTCCCGTACATACGATCGTCCCTCGGGGTCGTCATTGTAAGTTAAGCAGATAGGCAAAAGAGGAAGGAAGGAAAATTATAGTTCAATGAACGTAGAAATTTCGGTTTATAAGTATGAAGGGACACGCGCAGGGCGTGCTAATCACCGATGAACGATGAGAGGTGTTTTTGGGGGCAGAGGCTATGAGCCTTCGGACAAGTGATCAGGGCCGTTAGATGAACGAGGAGAACATGAAGGTCGGTAAATGCCCGACACGAGGTGTGGTGGACGGCAGGGCAAGGGTGGGCACGGGTATGACCAGGCGTTGATGAGTGCGGAATGAGCCCCTTCTAATAAATGCGTCGGAGTGGGAGTTAAGATGGGACCAGAGGTCCCCCATTAGTGAGTTCGGACGAACCTTGTCGTACAGGAGCCAATCTTGATATTTCCGCTGGAGAAGTCCAGAGAAGGAACTCGCCGCAAGGAAGTCGCAACGCGGATGGAATGCTGTGTCAATTCTAAACACGCGGACATTGCGTTGTCCTTGCGAGAAGGGGACAGTGCCTCGAGGTCAGCAGAAAAGTTTGCAGACGCCCCATCAGCCATGTCACGATCTTCCCACCGATGGACCAGGCCCGAAGCAGCATTGGCCGAAACCGGCTCTCGCCGCTGGAGGACGTGGACGCGACACCAGAGACGACGACGCTCTGATCGAGGATCTTGGACAGTGTCGCGTAAGGAATGAACGTTGGCGAGTCGAGTCGAGGAAATGAACTCCTTTGATCTAAGATTGGGTAAGATCATTGCTGAAATCCTTGGAGGATGTCGCTGGGGTTCAAATCGCGTCGAGGAAAATGACGAGAAATTTGCTGCCCCTTCTCACGGTAGCCATTCTACATAGTAATTCTCGATGGCGGTGCGATCTGCACGTCCCCTAGTCCCCTGCCCGCCCATCGAAGCTGACGATGGCTATCCGATACACAGTGATCTAGTGCCGGGTGCTCCTTACCATTCTCCCTCTGCAGATGTTTATGATGAGGCCACGCCATTGCTCCCTGCAGGAACCATCTTGCACAGGGGCTTCTACGATCTCTTGGCCATGATCCCGACCCCCTCTCCATCTCGTTTACTTTGGCGCGCCACGCAGCCCCAGCGATCAGCCAGTCCTAGGTACGAAGAGATTAATCCCAAGAATAATGTAAATTCTGGCCAGGCGCTACCGTCGCTCACCCCTCCAAAGAAGGCTAGGAAGATCACCAAGGATTATGGTCTCACCCCCCACCTGTTTTTGTGTGGGTAATTTCTTTTTTATCTGGATAATCCTGACCACCTTATCTGCGACATTCTTCCCCCCCCCCCCCCCCCCCCCCCCAGACATTTGGTCCATGCTTCTGATGCCGATCAGGCGGAAGCCCTCCTTACTCGGTGGGGCCCTGATGGAATTGGAAAGCTAGGAGGTCAGCGTCTATTACGTTACTTACGTTACCGTCTCACCCTTCACCAACGCCAGATCCACAATGGGCTCATCCTATCAAGTCTCGTGTGAGACAGAACAATCAGGAAAGAGCAATAAATGAGGTAGTAAACGCATTGAAGCCCTCTTCAAACAGTGGCGGCCAACAGCCTCCCTTGCGGGTCATGAATAGACTCAGCACAACATCATCATCGACCCTCACCAATTGCGCCAGAGAGAATGTTTACACAGGCCCAACAGAGCCTTTATCTGTCCGTCCAGGCCGCTCCACAAATTTCTTGGGCGGCGGCACGCTCCAGTCGTATCCAGAAATCTGTGAACATGATAGCGAGGAGCCCGTGACGGCCCACGTGCCCAAGTATCGCCAAGGGCCGATTATTCCATCATTGGCAACATTGGAGAAAGCTGTATCCGCTCGGATCTACTTTGAAAACCTTTATTTTCCCCTCCTTCGACAGCCGCCGTCACGCGAACAGAGAAGGGTCGCCATGGAGAGGGATATGTCCGCCATGGACTTGGGGGAGGAAGAAAAAGAAGTGCTGCGCGCTAGATGGCTCCAGAATGAAACTGATTATCTTCGCGAACGTCGGCGAAAAGTAGACGCTACAGCTTTTATCAAGCTCAAGACCATCGGTCATGGTACCTGTCTCTCTGAATCAGATCGAGGATGCTTCATATATATATAACCCCACAGGTGCATTCGGAGTGGTATCCCTTGTGAAAGAACGTGCGACGGGACAGTTGTTTGCGATGAAACAGGTGTTCGCATTTGGTTTCATTTCATTTTTCGTTGCAGCTAATGTTTATCTCGCGCCTATGGCCAGTTACGCAAGGCAGACATGTTACGGAAAGGGCAAGAGGGCCACGTCCGTGCTGAGCGCGACATTCTCATGTCGGCATCTTTGATCCCCTCTTCCACTGGAGCGGAGTGGATTGTCAAATTATATTACAGCTTCCAAGACCGTGACAACCTGTATCTGGTCCGTATTCTATCACCACTTCGCAATCTCCCCGAACAGCACCTCACGAGGCACTGATTTCATTTCGATATTACCCGATACAATGATAGATCCTGGAGTTCATGGGAGGTGGAGATCTCCTTAATCTTCTGATAGAGCGGGATGTCTTCGAGGAAGACTTCACTCGTTTCTATGTAGCGGAGGTTTGTCCTTCCTCTTATATACGTCGTCTGCCGTGTACCGTAATATATCCAGATGCTCTTAGCAGTCCAATCGTGTCACAAACACGGGTTCATACATCGTGACATTAAACCCTGATGTGAGTCCTCAATTATTAGATATTAAGGCCCATTTTTAGATAACAACGGTCACTTTGTATTTCTGATAGAACTTTTGTTTGATCCGGAAGGCCACTTACGACTCAGTGATTTTGGGCTTGCGTTAGTATTGGTATTATCACATGGGGATTTTCGCCCCTTTGTCTTGACAGCACACTAAACAGAGTCCAAACAGCACTGACCTTCACTGGGCGCATGATACGTCGTGTCAGCTCTGATGACCATGTCCCTCTTGCGTTGACTAACGCTTCTGGTTTAGACTACGAACAACAGCGCCGGCATCTCTTGCGTAAATATGGAATTGATCTGGTTGATGGTAGCCAGCCAATCGAAGGAACGAAAACGAGACGCATGGAAAAGAAGGAAGTAGAGCTAATCATGGGACATGGTAATGGCCAAGGTGGTATATTCACCTGGCGCGAAAAGAATCGTAGGAAGGTATGTAGCCTACTCGACTTCGGATCTAATTTATTCGACCCAATCCTTGCCATGTGAACTAGCTAGCATACTCCGTGTAAGCCCTGTTTAAGTGTACTTTAGTCCAAGCACCATTTTCTAACAGCTTCCATTCGACCCGAAGCTGTGGAACCAATTCGTACAGTAAGTGGTTTTTTATTTTTACTTTTTTATCTTCCTTGATATCCCTGGGACCGCTCCATTCCACATTTTAGTGTCACCCGAGGTCATCAGAGGGAATGGCTATTCTTTCTCTTGTGACTGGTGGAGTTTAGGCGTGATCATGTTTGAGTGCTTGTATGGGTAAGTCTCGGCGTGTTGGGTTCCATTTCAGTGACTCATCTTGCGCTGTTGCACAGGTACCCTCCATTCGTTAGCAACTCTGTGCGCCCTACATCCATTAGTCTGGAAACATCAAACCGATGACCTAACCATGCGCACCTCTCCAGCGGCATGTCACTCGCCAAAAAATCCTCAATTGGAAACATACACTTAAATTTCCTTCACGTCCTCATGTTTCGCATGAGGGGATCGATTTGATGCAGCAGCTACTATGCGAGCCAGAAGACCGTCTTGGGAGTCAGACTACGGGCCCCGTGTTTCGAACAAGCGCCTTTGCCGTCCAGCGCGCCGTAGTGAGCATACTGACGATGGAGCCGAAATGATCAAAGTCTACGAATTCCACACCAATTGGACACTGTACTGACATCATTGCAGGCTCACCCTTGGTTCAGAGGCGTTGACTGGGAAAATATTCATTTATCCCCCGCTCCCTACCGTCCAGAACTGTCGAATCCAGAGGACACCAGACACTTTGACTCTGACATACCCCCAGAGGTGAGTGGTACAATTGAACCCGTTGTTCGATCTGAATGTCTTGCTTCCTTTTAGCCGTTGGCTCCTGCCAATGGTGCCCCTGCTGACGCCACCAAAGATCCGCTTCTGGGAGATAAAGTCCACGGGAAAGAAATTTTGAGTGTACGCAAGGCCCTCGCGTTTGCAGGCTTCACGCACAAGAGCCCCCGTACCATCAGCTACGCCCGTGCTGATCGAGCGTTTGAATCGCCAGCTGATGGTAATAGCCGAGACCCGAAAGGGGCCGTTCTAGGTTTCGCAATGTGCGCGTCTCGAGCACCGGGCGTGCTCTATCGCTGTAGCCTGGTGAAGGCGTGTAGGTGGACCCTGTTCTTCTCCGTGGATGATGCGTATTCCTGTGTGTGGCGCACGGGGAGAGCTACTACTTCCTTTGCCAAAAACATGGAAGGGTGACGACATGCTTACGGACTTGTACTTCTAATGTGCGTTCATGTGAAGGTTTCTTTTCTTCATCCCGTGTACGTTGGGATACCACGTGCAGCCAGTATTAAGCTCCCCCTGGGTGACATGACTGGCTTGCCCAGTCCAACAGAGTTTTAATCAATACCCTTGAAGCTTAACATGTTGCATCGGGGATGGCAGCTGTATGCGTTGTCGCAACGCACGATGCACTCACTGCCACTGCATGCTGGGAACGTGCTCTTCCACATCATAGACTTACGTTACAGAAGGGAGACTACCTTGCTGCAATAAATGAGGTCTTGTATCGGTATTAATCTTGCCAGGAAGGACAGAAGGTGCTCCGACTCAGTGGAGGGGACTCGCCTACTACCGCGCTGGGTAACCAAGACATCCAGATTTTGAATAACCCTCATTGACAACAGAAACACGAACCAGCCCAGTCGCGTTCCACGGAAACACTATGTCAAGATACATAACTCTATTGCGAAAATGCTACAGGGAAATCTGGTACAGTGCACTATATCACTGTGATATATATAACAATGTGAATAAATAAGCGAATGGGGACACTGGCAAATGCTACACGCAGGTTGCTGCTAAGGACGGGCAGCGTCCACAGCGAGCATCAGCATATACGATCTAAAAATTATGGGGATGTTTGAATAATAAAATGGCGATAGGCTACTAGCTTGTTTGTTCTGAATTAAAGAATTCAGCCTTACGTTGTCAGCGGACGTGATATCGTTAATACTAAGCTGGGGAATGTCGGTCACTGAGCTCGTCCCCTGAAGCATCATTTTGGGGTCCTGAAACTTCCACATGCACCCTGGCATGCCGACGCATGTTGCTGAGTACACTAAAACTGCGACCGCAGCCCTCAAAAGTGCAAACGAATGCTACGGAATTACCGTCAGAATACGCTAAAGGGAAACCTGAGACGTACAAATACTCACGTTTTTCTCCTGTATGGCTATTGAGATGGATCTGTGGAAGAATGCTAAGCCAGTGAAATCGTGAAAGACCCCGACCGATGGCGCACCTTGAGGCTACTGGGACGAGTAAAGCCTTTTCCACAGTATTCACACTCGTATTTCATCGTAGAAGTGGAAGGCGCAGGGGAACTATATTGGGTAGTATCAGGGGTGCTTGGACCAGTCATGGTTTCCTGTGCTGGACCTGCATGCGGCTTTCGGAATATGGTGCCGGGACAACATGACGAGTAGGTGTTCCTGCAACGGGTGGATAGGTGCTTCCAGGATAGGGTTGTGGGCTTTGGTTGAAATACATATGGGGCCCTGCTGAAGTAGCGACTTGATCACGAGATGGCCTCCGTTGCACTGCATCAAACGACCCGCGTTCTTGACGCGTGTGACGATGTTGTGAATGAAAGCCTGGGGTTGGAGAGTTATCTCGACCACCCGGCCGTTGAACGCCCCTGAGTAAGATATGACACGCGGGTCATGTCGCGGTTGCAAAGATGAAGATGAAGGGCCGGCTGGCGAAGACTACAATAGTTCTGAGCAAACGATGACATACACTAGTGAGATGTGAACAAACCTGGAAGCCAGCACCGTGATGATAACTGTCCGTATGAGATCCAGCTCGGTGGGATGGCCGGTAGGGTTCACGTTCCCCACTAGGAGGTG
Source organism: Scleroderma bovista (assembly GCA_037178675.1). Classification (NCBI taxonomy): domain Eukaryota; kingdom Fungi; phylum Basidiomycota; class Agaricomycetes; order Boletales; family Sclerodermataceae; genus Scleroderma; species Scleroderma bovista. The sequence goes on along the minus strand of JAYMGJ010000067.1, from coordinate 1,213 downwards.
GAACGATCCACGGCGGAGGAGAGTTCACTGGAGGTCGAGGTGAACGAGACAGCTCCTCTACGGCAGTATCAGAGCTCCGACATCGTGCATGTCAATGGTCACTTTACTCGAACTTACCTCGGAATAAATCGCGAACTGGAGGGAGCGTCGGTCGCGCTTCCTCTCGTCGGCCACCAAAGCTACTCATCGAAGATGGGATATGTGGGGGACAGTGGGGTGCTGTTGACCACTGCAGGGGTTATAACCCCAATGTCTTATACTCCCTCAGGGGAATCATGAGCCGACACGGAGGTGGTTGCATCATGAGATCCACCAAACATTGAGCCTGGAAAGCACTTCACCGGCCCTCTGCAAATGCGATGAGTGAAAGCAGCCGATGTATGGGCACGGTATCCACGACGTAATTAGCTCACAGCGGTCGTCTTGATTGTCGCCCGGGGTCTGCTGTGTACCGCTCGACGAGGATCAGACCAGTACAATTCTGTGGGATTAGCTGGGTGAAACCGTGGTCACAATACGGAGAATTCGACACAGCAGATGAACTGTGATCAACTGCGTGTATACCGCACACCAAAACGTAGCAAGGCATGCATAGTTTCCCTGTGTTAGAGAGGGCGGCAGGAGTGATAATTCGCAGTAACGGATCAAACACCCATGATGGCAAGTAAATAAGCATGACCCATAACTGCCCCACATTTGTAAGCTGCCCGCCGGTTTTTGGCCATGACCACTCTCCATTAAGTCACGAAAGTCTGAAGTAAGGACTCAGTCTCTCCAGTATCCCCAAAGTAAACCCAACGCAGTATGTGTGGCAGAGTGGGTTATCCGAGCAGCACTTGGTAGCATATTAATTAAACGACGGCTTCCTCATGATTGTCAAACCACAGAACCACCAACTAGTGAATCCGAAGCAGGGCCATTCACAACCTCATTGGGAACTACCGGACGGCGTAGGATCAACCTCCTCAGGCGTCTTGGTACACAAGGACAGGGCGTGAAGCCCTTGCGCCAGCTCATTTGACAGTGCCGCGTAAATCATCCGGTGACGTTGCATTGTGGTCTAAAAATCCACAGTGAATGACGATCATTTCAGTTCAACGCCTGTCCCACCTTGCCATGGAAAGCATCTGATACAACCTGCACAGTAAAATCTGCAACCGAAATTGCATGCGTACACGTCAGTGGATAAATAAAATGAACCAATCTCAGCAAA
>JAYMGJ010000066.1:0-65465 GCA_037178675.1 Scleroderma bovista | reverse complement strand
GAGACCCACCACCCAAGAAATTTTTGATTTTCTTTGACGACATAAAACAGGCGATAAACGCGGCCACCTATCTTCGCGGCCGGCTTCCCAAACACCTAAAACACAAGATCAAATGGTTCAACGCAGACATGACGCCCACTTACAAAGAATCAGAGGTTGGGAACCTCCAAGACGATGAGACATGGGGTTATTGTACCACTGAGTCTTTTGGAATGGTGAGTGCCGCCGGTTAAGTTCAAGCAAGACACTCACTTAGGTTTTCAGGGGTTGGACATTTCAGATATCAAGCTTGTGATCCAATGGCGTGCGACCTGTAAACTTACCACTCTATGGCAGTGGTTCGGTCGAGCGGCTCGTAATAAGGACCTGGAAGGAACCGCAATCTTGTTTGCGGAGAAGGACCATTTTGATGATGAACGGGCAGCGAAACAGATGCGGAAGGAGCAGTGCAAATGAAAGGCCTTGAAATCAGTTGCATCACCAAGGCCAGCAAAGCGGATGAACATGCACGAATTGACAACAGCCACAATACTGCTGGAAATCTCACACAGCGGTGAGAATGCGGGCGAAGAAGAATCTGATGATGAATTGGCACCTCTCCTAAACGGAGATGTTACTCCATGCAGTGGCCAGTGGGTTGAAGCGATGGAAAAGGCACTGGGGGACAAGAGACAGTCAAACCGTGTAGAGAAGCGACAGAAACGAGACCTTGATGTGGGGATGGACTATCTTATCAACACTGATGGTCATACAGGGTGTCAACGGAAAGTATTTGACACCTATTTTGACAATACTACATTGGGTAAGAGTTGTTGTTCTGAATAGGGATCCGTACTCACGACCACGTAGTCTCTGATTATCTACAGTGTAACCCAGACGATCCAGAGGGCTGTACCTGTTGCCGAGTTCCCCTGCCTACTGTTTGCTGCGACATCCACCATCCCTCTGAATTTCCCGACCTCACAGTTGAGATTCCAAAGCTCCCTACAAACCCCCAGCGCTCTCGCATTCCCAAGTACACTAAGGGTCCACAGAACATGGCTTTACAAGACGCTCTCGATGCGTGGCGCGTGATGAAAACCACTGCAGTTTTCGGACAGGCTCACCTCCGTGACATTGGGCCATGTCTCATCATGACTAATGCCACCCTGGAACGAATTGTCGACTGTGCGCATCACCACAAGATTGGCAATATACAAGACTTGAAACGAGAGACAGGATGGACTGACAGCGGGAAGTATGGCAGCGACGTCCTGGACCTCATCAAAACTCATGGTCCCAAACTTTCATCGCCATTCTCTGCTGCCCCACTCCGACTGTCAACATCAAGCCACATCAACGTATCAGTCCCCTCATTCAGCTCTACCGCTTCTCGCCCAGTCATTGTACAAAAGCGTAGGAACAAGTGTGGGGCATGTGGACAGGAGGGTCATAATGGTATGTTTGTCTCCCTTGTGTCACTTATTGCTATTTGATCTACCTCGTCAGCACGGAATCAACTCGCTTGTCCCAAGCACCCATCATGTCTTGCCCAAGGGACATCAAAGGAAAATATGAGCACGGTAAGTTTATATTTTGCGGTCGTATATCTTTTTAACAAGGAGCGGTTTTGTACAGGTCACTGGATCGAATACATGAACCACTTATCCCACCAACTCGACCAATACATCATCTAATTCTGCCCTACTGCTTTTGTTCCCCACTTCGTTGTCATCAGACTCTTCCGCCTTACTCAGCATTGTACGCCCTTTGTCCATTAGATCTATGACTTCGTGTCGCGATTTCCTTCCTGAAACAAATGTATGTGGTGAATGCACTGCTAATTTACTTGCTAGATTTGCAAATGTCTTCGTCATGTCAGGATCAGCATGCTGTGTTGTGAGATGGGTGTGTAGGAAATTCTTTTGTATGGTTGCCTGTGTGCTTCGGTAAATCTGGACAAGTGTTGACTCTAGGAGGATTCGCTCCACGGTCCGATTGGACCCCTTTCCACCATTCTTGACCTGACGCATACAGCATTAGAAGTCTCAATGCAGCGGTGCATGATTTTCTCACCTTCGTGAAAAGATTATTCAATTCTATGCACCAGTCAATGCCACACCACTTTTTCTCTTTTCCTGTTGGATTGACAAGCATGTGGTATCGGACTGCATGTCTTAATAAATTATCGATGTAAGTCTTCAGTGTTTCTGATTGTGATCATCCACTCACCTGAGGCCAGGAGGGTACACAAAGTGTACATCCAATAGAAAGTTGGTCATGTGTGTGGCATATTTATGCTTGCCGGTTGCCTTCAGTATTGGGATCCATGATATGATACAAGTTTCAATGTGTCCGATATCACCAAGATTCATTGCGTAAGTGATCTCCTCATATAGAAGGAAATACTTGTTCAATAACAGTGCATTTTCGAACTGCATGTCGCATTGGCATGGTGTCCATCGGCGCATGTTATAGAGCTGGTAAGATGATGCAATATATTCGAGTGCAATCTCATCTGCCCATGTTTTTAGGTCGTCCAGGGTGGGCTTTGATGCTGCAAAGGCTTCAAGGGATGTCCACTGTGCGGTCTTCTTCTGAGCGTACACACGCCAACAATCAAGACGTTGCACGATCCCAGCATGATTTATCAGTTGGTGCATGCGGCGGAACCCCGGTTTAGATCCAATTATTCCAGTCTCCCTGGGTCGGAGTTGAGCCACATCGCATATCAAGCTTGTCTCGTCTTCCCGCATGGTGAGTGGTTGTATGAAACATCGCCAAATTGCATCTGCACATGCCATCTTCAGGTGGAATAACCCAGGAATGAAAGCGACATGTTGGAATCGGTCCCAGGGCGTTGCCTCAATCGATCGGCGGATTTGCGCAGCCTGAAGTCGTTCACCAGTTCCGAGGTCTCCGTGTATGAGAACGACATATGGGGTTAGATCAGGGGATCCGGAGTCCTCAAAGTGCACATCATTAGGGTCATACACACCCCCTTGTGCAAGGAGGTCCACAACAGCACGGATGTTTCCACTGACGGTGGAGTTATTGACGTCCATTGCACGAGCTGGTGTCAGGGGTGTTTTAAGCAGAGGTATCTTTTCAATAACATCAGGGTCGTGAAGTAACGGCTTGAACTGATGGAAATATGATGGCCCACTAGTACATAGATCAGACAAGAAGACCCATGAATTAAATTTATCGCGGCGAGAGAGAAAACTCGGGCCAGTCTGTGGAGCAGAGGGGGATTCCGGATGGAGGACAAGCAAGTCTTGCCATGTTTGCTTTGGTGGTAGGTCCTCTTCTTCAGCCTCTGCATTCAACAACGACTTTTTCCATAGCTCGGCTGAGCATTTCAAGTGGTCAATTGTCACTCCATGTGCAAGCGGGAATAATAAGCCTGAGGTAAGATGTTTCAATGATGTAGATGTCTTCTCCACAACTGAAACGTAGGATTTTAAGTCCACATCAAAGTTATCGTATGCATATGCCGCCAGAAGTGACTGCCCAAGCTCTCAAAGCTTGGATTGTGACTCGACTGACAACGCCCGAGTTGCTGCAGTGATTGACTCATTTGATATGGAAATTCCAATGTGAGCCAGCGTCTCGACGACCTTTTGCGGCACATGCATTGACTGGAAGAAAAACCCCAGCATACTTGGCATGGCATTTGCTTTCTGGTTGGTACTATTCATCAAGATACTGAAGATAATGATCCTCCTCTGATTGAGGAGTCTTTAGATGGCTGGGATCACGGTCTATTTAATCAAGCACCCACGATGAGTAGTATAGCTGCATGTCGCATTTTGCGTTTATCAGCTGCTGTCATTGATGGCACTTTATCTCCAGTAAGTCCATTTACAAACCCTTCGAGGTCAATTTCATCTACTTCGTCCCAGTAGGTGTCATCAGCCATGATTGCATCTCCGTTGCCATGCATTTTTAAGTCTGCAGTTTCTTCAGCACAGCCCCCAAGCAATAGGCCCACTAAGTGCCATAGCTTTGGTGCGTTTTTCTCTAATTCCTTCCCCATATCTTCCAGACTGAACTCCTCGAATTGCTTCATTGTAGATTGATATACTCCGAAGTGCCAGCCGGCATCCTCGGCAACGATGTATTTCATTTCAGCAAGGTAGCCTTTGATTGCGAGTTGTTGAACTTGTCCATCTAACTTGCCATTGTTCATGGGATGATTGATGAGGGTTGCAAGGATTTCTGTGCCCCGAGAGAGCAGATCGCTCACCATGGAATGGCTGTTATACCTCCGCGAGGTGAGTAAATTGAGCAAAAAGTCGGATAGTGTGGTGCCATGGTCCTTGAGTGTTTGTGCCACAGCTTCAAGGATAATCTCCTCCATCAGTGAGAGTGCAACGTGCAGCAAGCATCATTTTCTCATTGGCGTCCCTCAGCCCGTCAGGGACCCAATGTTGATATATATTAATAGATTATTAGATATATTCAAACCCTAGTGTCAGTGTAGTGTATATTTTTGAGATACCGCTCGTTCAGCCACTGTGGCTGACGTTGTTTACAAATGTTTTACACCAGCCGTTGCTGAGAGTGTGAGGGATCCTAAGGTTTGCAGTGTTTGAACTCCCGCATAGCCACCGGAACCATCCGCCCCTGTACTAGGATGCCGCCTCACACTCGAAGCAGAGGTTGGGTAGGAGCCTGGATAAATGTATTCTTAAACTCTACAAACTTGAATGACGAAGTATTCGTTGAAATAGAAAAAACAGTGTGACGACAAGTAAAGATCACGCTGTGATGGTCATGCCGAGTACAGCCGAAGCGGAGCATGAATTTCTAACACACGAGACCAAGGACACAATCACGACTCTCTTGAAGAACATCAAGGCACGAATGGCTGAAAATCCTGCTCTCGCTCAGAATCCTCGATTTTCTGCACTATTTGGAGAAGCCCGCCGTGGACAGCGCAGCAAACGCGCCACTGCCGCTCCACCCGGCCATGAAGATCAATGCAGCACGACACTGAGTCAAACCCAGCAAGCTGGTCCGAGTCACGCAGGGCCGTCGACTGTTTATGCTTCAATCCTTCACACCATCAGTTCCGAATGGTAGCGAGCAGCCACCCCAGTTATTTTCACAGGTGCCGCACATCGCTCACCCTCTTCCACATCACGAGCGGTTCTACCCTCCCATAGAGTCCCATTTATCACTACCCCACGAGCATCCAACCCACGTACCACAGCCTCCTTATATCTTTGCATCAAGTACATACTCATATACACAACCTAATAGCCACTCATTCGATACTGCACATTGATAGCTAGCATCACATTACTTCTTACTGCAACACAATAATACTAAATCTACTTACGTCTACTACATATGCCAAATAGAACATCCATTTGACCTCTGTCCTAGTGCGCTGAGCGGACTTCAAAATTATAGGATGTGACATTGCGTTACTTTCTGTGACATTTTGTGACGGCCAAATACCTGGGGAGGCCAGGTATTTGGTGAGCGATAGTACCTGTCAATTGTACGAGTAGCGGGCACGAATCGGGATATGTTATACCATTAGTTGATCCACTTCGAAGAGAGAAACAATCAATGGTATGGTTCTTAAGAATAAATCAGTGTATCGTGCCGGTCAACAGCGAGTCAGTGAAGATGCAAGCAGAAGGTAAGTAGAAATAAAGGTTGAGAAAAGGTGATAAACTAATATCCTGAAGAGGGTATCGTATTTTTGGACAAATGAACTGTTGTTTACTACAAGTCCGCTTGTCCAATAAGATAGTGAAATAAACCACGAAGCCCCAAGTATCGCAAGTCCAAGATGCCCACCCTCTTAGATAGAGGCAACCGCGAAGGCAGCAGCGCCAAAGACCGCACTGATTGCAACAGTGAGATCGCGAGTGAGGGTCTGAAGAGCATCGCTGCTCAAGATTCCACTGGACAGACCACCAGCAGCCTGGACAGCTCCACTGAGGAAGTTAGCACCGCAGGTGGATTGAATGCTGTCGTACAGCGCAGGTTCATTCTTGAGGATCAAGCTGTTGTTGATGCCAGGGGCATAGGGGTAGTTGGACATGAATGTTATATACGATGTCATGACGTTCCTCGTGCAGCTAGCGCAGAATGTGGTGGAGTCGGTGGAGGGCTGAAGGAACATGAAGGCGAGGTTAGTTGCTGCGAAGGTGGTGGTGTTGGGAACGAGTGCTGTAGAAGAGCTACCACCGCGACGAGTAACGGTGTTGCCATCGGGGAGTGCTGAGTACAGTGATTCCCTTTCCAGCGTTTCCCCAGATGGTGACCCTTCCACGACCGCATTGACGCCACCAGTCTTGGAGGTGCCCAGTTGGGCAGCACAGTATTTTCCGCTCTCGTCCTTTGTACAGATGGCCTTCCTTAGCCCTCCCAAGGTATAGAGAACATCGTATATTCTCTTGACATCGTTGTTAGGATCGGATGTCAGTTCTTTGGGGCAAGCAGCATAGAATTCAGCAAGTTGACCGCCGAGAATGTTGTCAGGGCACTGCGCCGTCAGACTAGTACCGCAGAGGTTGTTCAGTGCCGTGTTGATAGCAGATAGAGATGAACTGGCACTGCCACTAGGTGAATAATCCGTGAGAGCAGAGAGGATGGGACTGGTGCAGGATGAAAACGACGACAATGCATCCAGCGAGGTAAGATAGTTAGTACAGCTTTGGGAGATACCAGATGGGATGAGGGGATTCTGTAGGATGAGATCAGCCAAGAGATACTGATGAATGGTGGGAGAACATACCTGGGACTGGGCGAACACGGTCGTGAGGAAGACAGACAGAATGGCAAAGGAGCGCAACGCCATGGCTGGACTTGAAAGGAACGGACGAGTTCTTTCCTCTTGGTTGGGGGAGAAGAAAAGCAATGTCTGTCGTTGCCAGCTGTCGTGAGAACCGTTCCTCCATCGTCGGGAACCAAACAACGCCACACCGACAACACGTGATTTTCCCGACGCGCGTTTATCTAGGGCCAGTCATTAGACGCTACACTGGCGATGGCCCCGGATGTATGAGCCCCCCTCACCGTCTCAGCAAGGTGGGCTACACCTCACCGGCACCACTGATTTAGGATTGGTTAGTTTTTCTACCTTGCTATCCACGTTCACCAAATACGGTCACGGACTTATCGTGCTGCAAATCACCCATCAAATATTCAAGCCGCATCAGTTTCAGCAACCTCTTTTCCATTATCAACGGCTTCTCTTCTTCTCGGAATAGCCTAACACAGTGTGGAGGTCTTCTCTGTCCTGGACCGGCGGCCCTGCTCAGCAAGGCACTGATCGGCGTTCATAAAAGTGGATATGGCATCATGCAAATGCTATCACTTTGTTCCTCCCCCTGCTGTCTGCTGTGCAGAATTCCTCCTATTCTCCTGGAAACAGGGATGGCCTCTGCTTGCATGTTTCCTGCTGCTGGTGGGGAATGGTTCCTTGGGGTGCCCCGTGATGCGTGATGTGTCACCTCAGGCCTCATGTCCTATGTACCCTACTTCTCGGTCTATCGCGGGGTTCATGAGTATCCCCCTCCAGATGCTCACCAATACCTCATGGGTGTGCATCCACAGGGCCACGGCTCTTCCTCATCCCGATGTTTCATGGTACCTTTGCTGTGGTCCTACTACAAGTCGGAAAACTATCAAACGTGCTTCCAACCATATCACCCATCAGCCAATGCCTTCTGTGCGAGCCCAGCCGTCTGGGCAGTCCCATAATGCCGCGGTAACCCTTGCCACTTACTCATCTGCGCTTCTCCCGTGAGTGAAACCCCCTTGTAATACAGCATTTATCCGCTTTCCCTCCAGGGCTAATAAATTCTGTTTCTGGTCTGCCGCACATGTTTTGTTTTGTATATAGGTCCACGTCGACAGACGTCAGTCAAAATTGCGGCTTGCTTGTCCCCTTCGCAGATAAAGTTCACGCAGGTCGCGCCAAGGTAGTGGTGCATCCCGGTTTCCACATGCTTCCACTACCGGGCTAGCGGCCAGTGTTAGTGCCTTCTTATCAGCGTGGTCGTCCTGGTTTATCCGAAACACGAAGAGGTCAAGTTAGGACATCACCTCTTATCGGGACATTTCCCCCGCAGTGATCACGATCATCTCATAGTAAAGATCTCTACAACAACTGCGTCCGTATCGCTCGGTCAATTTTTTCATCCCCTGTGAATCCTATTTAAAACCACGTTTCCCTGGCCATTTTCACAGGCCTCACCCCCATAGGCGGTCACACTCCCCTTGGAGCTAGGCGTGAGGACACTAAGTGTATGAAATTGCTCCTGGCTCTGGTGGGCTGCTCAGGTCAAGACAGAAACTGCGAGGTATGCCACTCCGAAGATTGCTTGGTCTGCTCCGCCACACCTCGTTTTCCAACACATGGCCAACCAGATCTGCTCCTGTCAGGACATTCCGTTAAATCGTGGGAGCACTTCCCCTAGGTGTTGCAACGGCGTGGGTTGGCACAAAGGGGTCGACTCATCTCACTCTTGTACAGATGCATGTACTACGATTTCATTTCTGTACGCACCCCACCTCACCCCTTTGTACTTGCCTTTCACAACAATCACCGCCTGTCTCTTGGCAGTGCTTACGAAAAACATTTTATTCACGTCGGGTCCGATCGTGGCCCTTACTACAAAGCTGGTTCCTTGGAGCAACGCTCATTATCGCTGCCACTACGCATCCGCTTCATCTGATGCATTTTTCTAGCTCGGTATCCTTGAAGGAATCCGGCGGCCGCGTCGATGGTGCGTTGGCTGCGGCACATGTCATTCAAGACTAGGGCAGTGTGACCCTTTTCGTCGCGTTCCGTAACCCCTAGGGCGTGGAGGGGACATGTAGATGAAACTTGCCAAATTAGGCTCATCGGTCAAGGTTGACTCAGAGCCAGAATACTCGGGTTGCGGAGCCCGTGTTCAAAACTATAACCGGTGCACGCATGCGGAAGGGATTAATTCAGTCGATTCTCAGCATCAAGCTATACTACAAGCAAGTCCGTATGTATACTAAATGTTTGTGCGCTGTATTAGGAGTGAATATTAGGGATACGATCGACCTACTCCGAAGTCTTGCAGACACTGAATATTCCCCCCATACCCGGTTGGCTCGTGGCACGTAATGTGTTCCACCTTCCAATAAACGTACGCCTGCTGCGAAGATAACCTTGAAACACCCACGTCCCAGAGCCGCTATCTCCATCGTTTTGCTAAAAACGGATGGCCTCGTACACGATGAAATGATCAAAAATCAAATATGGGACGTACAGGTTCCCTCGTTAAGGTGATCAATCCATCAGACAAACGAACCCGTCCAGTAAACTTGAACGCTCCCCAAGCGGGTTGGAAACGACGTGGAGTCTGCCGGAAAAGCGTGAGTAAAATCAGAACCCCCCGCAGGACACAAAGGGGCTCTCACCTCGCCCGTGATAACGACATCCAGGGCATGCCGCACATTCCTGCCGCTCTTGGATACGCCACTTAGCTGAAAGGGCTCGTAATGATAGGCTTTCTCCGAGCTGCCATCAGATAACTCGACAGTACTCTAATGGAAAGTTAGCTTGTCCTACAGTAGTTGGTGCCAAGACGTGCCTCAAGTTCCCCGTCTCTGACACTACTAGTAACAGAGAAATTCCGCGGTACGTCCCTATCAAACCCTTCTGGGGGGTCGATCGGCAGGGGAAGCCACGGCGTGAAGGTAAGATGCTCTTCTAGTTGAAATTGGATTGGCCGACGGCAAAGAAAATCCCGGTCCCCTTCAATACTAAAAGGGTGCGCGGCAGGGGAACACGACATGGGTGGTGCGACCTGAACGGAGCGTGTCAGTGGACCTACATTATGCTTCGATCGAGACGAACCATATAGCTTCCCTCCCATATACCTGTAAGCAGTCCGGGAAAATATGCCTCAAGTTCTTGAGAATGTGCACGGAGATCCAAGGGGTGCGTTATGCGATAAAAGTCTTCATCATGCATCGTGCTTCTTGATGGCCGTCGTCGTTCTCGAGAAAGATCTGAGTCAGATCCACAATGTTGATTGTGATTAAATGAGTCCGCCACGAGCTGAGTTCGTGTGGCCGTGAGGGCGAGGAAGTCTTCCTTCGTTGGTCCATCGTTACCCGCGGCATCCGCTTCTGCTCGCGTTTCTGGTAGATGAGGGGGGATTTGTAGAGGCGTCACCTCTTTCAAGGCAAATGTCAAGAAGATGGAAGACAAGCTAAGATTCGGCACAGATATCGTCATCCCATTGTGAATGGTACGTATGCACGCTCCGTGGCTAAAATTGGGTGAAACGGCAGCCTGAGTTGACGACACATCGGTTGATTACTATGAAATTCGCGGGCAAACAACGCCACTTACGTTCTCGTCAAGGTCCTGTAATAAGTATTGTCGGTGAGCGTGTGCATCTATCGGTGGGGTATCACAAGCTTACCAGCGGCGTGTGCGTCGTAAATGGTCGTATCACGCTGAGTATCCGATTGCGATTCTCAGCCGGGAAACCGGAGATGTCAACTGACGGGAACGTTTGAGAAGCTGGTTGCCATAAAGGTAAATATGGATTCACTGTGTGACCAAACCATAGATGCCACGGTGATGGCGAGCGCGGCAACTTGATCATCGAAGGTGTACGTTGCTTGACAATAGCGTTCCAGGACATCCGTTATCCATTTGGAAACTCCGGCGTCGTGTAAATGCATCTCATCGAGAGCATCGCTCTTGAGAAGCATGAGGTAGATTACCCATAGGTCTGCGAGGAGATGTTCCTCGATCACTTGATGGAGACGAATGCGACGCAATACGTGTCGACGCCTTTGGAGCTCCGCTGCAAGGCGCGACGACGTCATGGCATGCTGTCCGATTTTGCGCCGATAGCCCTGGAGGTCGAAAGATACACAAAAGATGCGAGCATATAGCTCAGGACGCGTCCGGATCGACAACAGACCATAGAGTGTGCGAGAGCAAAGCAGGAGCTGACGTAGAGGATCGAGACGTGTCAAAGGGGTAGGCTCGACAGTGAAGAAGACGATGTGAGAAAGCACGTCCAGAGGGATGGTTTCTAAGCGGGAGGACATTTTGACTCGAGGGATGACGATGATTAGGTTCCTTTAAATACTCTCAAGGAAGAGGTGAACGGCCAAGTGCCATTCCTAGCGTAACCTGATCACCGCTGCTAGCAAATGACGCTTTACCATTCCTGTTGAGAATCAGGCCAGTGACAAGTGCAGCATAAAGTGGTCGACACACTTCTGAGATCTGATCTTGGTTCCCCTCTTGACCTGCGTGCCTGGGTGTAACTTTCATATAACCACTTCACATCAAGTTCGCAGCCAAGGCATCGAACGGGTGCGCAATACGAGAGATCTTGGAAGCGCCCGAAATGCCGTTGGTGACTGTCCTCATAATTACGCTGCTTTCTCCGGAGCTTTAGTGAACCGCCGTAGAATGGTGAGAAGAATGCGGTCAACCAACCAAAAAAAAAATACGACATCCCGAAGTCTTTCAACCGTCTCGTAAAGCGAGCTTTCCGCGTTTTTTCGATGAGCTCCCGGATGGTTGGCAGTGGCACGAGTCTTGTGCTCCATTCATGCTGTGTGGTGCGCGAGCTTGTCAGGGTTTCCTCGCTCCGTGGAGAACGGCTGCTCAGCCTCACCGACCGCGGAACAGAGGCTGGTTGAAAACTCACATGTTGATTGCTAATGAACCCGCTCGGTGCGATAACAAACGCCCATTCAACTTATGAATGAAACACTCGGCAGGATAGAAGGCACCACCACCACCACCATGGGAGAGTCAAGATGAAGCCCGCATTGTCGCTGCGAGAGCTAACCTTGTTCTCCTGATCGGATTTGACGCGTAATGCCCACCTTGGGACTTTGCAACATCGTCTGTCGTAAGGCATCGCAGCCAGAGATCGCCGCACACAGCCAGAGATTGACATGCGGCAGTCGCAGCACCCGAGCTGATGCCCTTGCATTAGTACTCAAGCACCCTGTCACTAGTGGATAGTTTGCTGCGGCACGCAACAGTCACACTGCAGGACCCTGCGAGCGACCACTGCCCCCAGTGACATGCTGTACATGGTGAGACCAGCGATGATGATCCGATTGAACTACACCCTAAAGACCATCTATTTCCTACATCCATCACGTACATATCCTCATGTCTTCGTAACAGTACATTCATCCCCAAATGTTCTCTACGATGGCCACTAATTGTACCACTTACAGCTCTGCGACAAAAGTCCATTACGGCACAAAAAGAAATGTAAAAAATGGCAGACGTACTTTGCATGGCAGCAACATCAGTGCTTTGGACGTAGTCCTCGAATTCGGCAACCTTCTCCTGAAGCTCGTCGAGGGACACAAGTTCATCCTCTGAAAAACGGTCATCAATATTTGTTGCCTGTGCGACAAGAGAACGATACCAACCGATAACAAGGGTGATTTGCAACTTTCTAATACCGTAACCAATAGGTACCAACTTGCTTGCTCCCCACACCAGACCCTCCATCTCAATGGAACGGACAGATTCCTCCAATGCTTTCATGTCGGTCTCGTCGTCCCAGGGTTTGACCTCCAAAGTCACAACAGACTAGTCAAAAAAATCATCAGAAACTAGCAAGTTTCGAAGAATGATGGTGCTAACTTTGGCAATGGTTTTAGGTTTGTTAGCTTTGCGGGCATTGTAGGCCGCAACACGTTCGGCCTTAAGCTTCTCAGCTTCTTCATCTTCCTCATCGGAGCCGAAGAGGTCGATGTCTTCTTCCTCTGCATCTGCTGCAGGGGCAGCGGATTCTGCGGCCGCTTGAACGAAAGCCTGACCAGCGGTGCTGGTGCCAGGTAAAGCATCGTGTTCCGCACTGTAGGACCTGATGTGTGAATACCACCTCTTGATGTGGGGGTATGATGAGGCAATGGGTTCCGTGATTAGTTTGAAAACATGGACATCGGCTTGGGACGGTGCGTATCTAAAACGGGAGGAAACGTTAGCATCTAGTGAAACAAATCGGGCAGAAGAATAATGTTCAGAATGCTAGGTAAAAAATATCGGCATACTGGGACAGCGGTGTCTAGTCGCTTCTTGGAAACACGGACCATAGCGTTAAACTCATCACGCTAAATCGGAATGTTCAGAAATGAAACGCACCCTTCTACGTAGGATCTAGTTGAAAGATGTTCCTCGAGAGCATCCAACTTGGCAGACATTTTTGTATGATACGGCGAGTGGGATGAAAGCGAGTTATTCTTTTTTTCTTCTGTGATATCCGCTAGCTTAGGGCCGGTCCATCTAGCATTTCGGTTTGATTATCTTGATCAGTACTAGCATCAATCACCTAAATATGTACTACTTCGAACGACTATCACCCAGATTCTGATACTCGGGTCTGGAGACTAGCCTATGATGCTAATCTGCGAAACTACCCACGAGGGAATGAACCAGTTATTCCACTCCTCATTTGGAAGGATTAGTATGCTGCAGTAAGACACCTTTTGTGCTCGCTTAGACGCTTGGGGGGCAATGAGAGGGCCCGCGACGTCAAGTACAAGAGACTGTTGAACAGCAATTCTTTTGAGGTGCCTATGCTAACAACTTTCGTTAAAGGCCTGCGGAATAAATCCGTTTACGCGACAATGATACCATCAAAGACTACAATTATATTGCCATGCATTTACCCTCCATGTGCGTACATCCAGCTTTCGTAGTCATTTGTCATTCGGCTGCTTCATATCACTAACCCCGATATTTCCATGTTATATGACCGTCCAGCGGCAGCCTCCAGCAGCCTAAAGACCAACCGCCTATGGTATCAATTCAAAACTTTCTACTGTCTATTCGCTACCCTAGTCCTTGCACCGAACTTATCAGCACCCGCGTGTTCACACTATTCAGTTTCCAACAAGTGGGTGTGCGCCGAGCACCTTCCACAGCTCATGTCGGATATTTAAATCGTTCCGCCTGGCCCACCCCATGCCGCTATGCGGCATAAGACATACGACGTGGAGCGAGACGGCGCCCTTGCTTTCGGGGGCTGTTCCGTGCGATGTCCTTATCAAGTCCTTCACCGTCATCCTCGGCATGTAATGTGGATCCCTGTATATGGCATTCCGGCCCCGCTGGCTGGTGCATAGATTGGCCCCTGGGCCTAATAACCGTTCGGTGGAGGACAACGGTAAGTACTATTACATGGGCCTTTTGCACGTGTCCCACTCATGGTCACGTCCGTATGCAATGCGCTGCGATCGGTATCGGAATTTCGGACCAGTGCCTATTTTAGATAACGCTGATCCTCCAGCAAGCGGTTTATCTGGACTATACATACGATCCAGAATTCAGATGGGTGTTGCTTAAGTTGGACGGTGGGTACGTTCCACACTTGAGCCACTTGTAGGTGGGTAATTTATGAATACACATTGAAGAGCCCAATGTTATGCGTGTATGACTTTATTTTTGGCTCATGGCCCCTGGTGCTCTGGCAAACCACTCGCTTTAACTAGTTGCCGGTATGTGGGCGACTTCGAACGTCCATGGTGGGTTGGACTGCGTCCGCAGGTATGTGCATAATATCGCGTGTGCTCATTTTAGAAGTAATTCGGCATGCTCAGTACACCTCGTGCATTTGGGACCAATATGATTGCCCCATGAAGGTTTTTGGGTGTGGCAGACAGCATCGTGGCATTTGGCAGTGACGTTCTGGCAAGAATGCAACATATGAACATCATATCACATCCGTGACAAAGGTTGTTTGTAGGTTGAAGCAAGGTATATCCACGAAACAAGGAATCCTCTTTCCGTACGTGTTCTGGCCCCACCTCAACCAGCGATTTGTGACCAGGTATTGCCACTTTGCATCACATCTCCGCAAGCTCCCGATGACCGGGTGACTAAACAAATCGTTTTGAAAACTGTCAACCTAAAATTTGATATTTGCAGACTCGCAGCTCCGGCATGGGATAATACTGCTTTCATCTAACACTGCCTTTTATCGATGCATTGCAAGGCAGGATTCAGTACCGGCCAGGCCACCGGTTATGTGGCAGCCTCGTTACGCACAAATATACAAGCGCTGGAGGCATTGCAGATTCGGTCTGCAAAGGGCCCTCACGATCGTAATTACGCTAGTCGCTGGCTTCGTACGTCACGGAGAAATGAGGCCTGGGAAAGGATTGACTCATTGCATTCCAATCCGGTAATTTGGCCACTCGGGAAACGAGCGCACAGCCTGGGCCGTACCGTGCAATACCTCTGCAGTCAGGATTGCATCCGATATACATACCAAACGGACCGCAAAGTACATGGCGCATCCTTCCGACCAGCGGTACATTGTATGTCAGTCGTCAATATTTTCCCTGTTCGGGCTCTGGCAAATTCCGAAGACCATCTTACGTGCTTATAACATCCTCGCTGCGGAAATTGCTTATGGTCGTGTTTCACATAGTTAACCTTTTCAGCACCCCTGCAAAGGTCCAAAAAAGACAAGGTGGTAACGGTCGCGAGATACTAGTGGCTGGGGGACTACTCGGGTCCCGTGGACGGATACGATAGCAGTGCGACATTGGTTCCGATTTTTGGAAGGATCCCTCTTGCAGGCTAGATCAGTGGAGTTCGGCGGAAGTGTAATATCGAAGTGGAACTTTACATTAGTTGGTCGCCGTGGACGCTCCATATCACGATGTTCAGATCCGAAGTTGATCTGGTTTGGTCCTTCTGATCAGTGAATGCTATTCCATGTTCTTATCCTTGATTAGCTCACGAGATCCACCCAGAGTATATGATCTTCGACGTCGGTGGCAAATACAGTGGACGGAGGTCATACATGTGACATTTTCAATGTAGCTTGTCGGGCTCGGCTTGTACGACGTTCGTCCGTGACAGCTGAGCATACAAAGGCATCCATTGGCATCAGGCCTCGACTGCACAGGGGGTGGACCCATAATCCTTAAGCCCTACTGAAAAACTCATCAAGGGATTGTTGGGCCCATGATCTCTGTTCCTGCCTTTTTTGTATGTCCAGGTTGCGCCACTTCGGGCGATCAGTTCATATCGGGTCACCCGTGATCGAACGGATTTAAGTAACCGGGGAATTTTCAGATGGCCCGAACTGGACCGTGAAATTATGTCCGCTCATGACTGTCCACCGCGTTCAGCGGACTCCGTCAAGGCTGCTTGAGCTCGCTACAACCGTGCGAAACGTGTCGCAGCATGCCGTGACAATCTATCCTTCCGAGGCATAACCTGGGCACAATCCCCAGGTCGCCGCCAGATCGATCTCGACGCAATTCCACATATTATGGCCCCTACGGCGTATGTGCTCTGCATCAAAGTATGGCTGCATCCCTCCTCACTACGCCGTTGGAGCTGCTTGAGCACATCGTCTTATTGACTACTGGCGACAACTCTTGCGGTCCACCGTCCGTATTGCGCACTCTCCGTCTCTGTTGTCGAACGTTAAATCAGGCCCTTTCCGTGGAGCGCAACCCCCATCTGTATCTGATGCTTTATTCAGATGGGTTCGACGTGTCTCCCTATCGCCATCTGCCATCTGAGAGGTTGTCTGTGACGAATCTCAAGCACGAGCTGAAGAATCGCTATGCCGCCCTCCAGTCCATTCGACGGAGGGAGTTTCAGCACCCTAATCTGGCAGGAGTCCTTGCGACCGTTTATACTTTAGTTCTTGAAGATGACGGCCGCAACTACGAACAAATTATCTGGGCTGGTCTTCCTGGATTTTTACAGGAATTTCTCCGAGAGCACCTCTTCAAAGGTGCCGCAGATAACAACGGATGGCCCCTGGAGAACGAGGTCAATACCCTAGCGGTCACTTTATTCTGGTTCCTCACTTCAGATAGTAAGGTCCTTTCACAGTGGAGCATCGCCATATTAAATGTTGACACAGGCAACCTTCATAAAGAATCAACACAAGCTAGACAAGAATTCATGGACCTACTCTCGCATTATGCGTATGCAGGGTTCCGCGTACGTACATGTGTTTTCACGTTCCACGAGGTTCTCATCAAAGCCAGTACCCTTGTTTTACGGAGCCTGAATATATGTTTTACCCCTACCACGAGGCCAAACCAACCGTATCCAACCACGGAACTTACCCTCCACCGCGTCCACACATGATAACGCTGCAGTATTTCGGGGAAAAGACTACCCTTACTCCCCCACCCGTAGCTCCATTCGCCATTCTTGGCCAGTTCGCCAGGGCAGAGCACTTTCCTCTTCAAGCACCCCCCGAACTTCCCGATAATCGCCAGGAGGCTCTGATGAGAGGAATACTGCGTGGACCCACAAAAGAGGACATCGAACATTTTAACACTCAGTGCAATACTCGCTTAATCAGCACACGTGTCAACTCTCCCAAGAGCCGAAGCCACGATCCAGACTGGTTTCGTTGTGGACTTGGTCCATATCGCATGCCGCTTTACACCACCGTAGGATTTTACGCCCCTGGAACGTTGTCTGGTCATTGGCAGGGATCCTCCATAGTCAGTAATCTTTTTCAGAAGGCTAACTGTAGTCTCATTCGGTTCAGACACCTTTCCCAGACGTTTATAAATCAATCTTATCTTCGTCAGATGCGCCCTCCATGTATCCTGCCTTTGGTCGGTTCCCCCTGTACGTGCGCTTCCAAGAGTACTACTGCTATGCGCCGGCATCGCCTGTCCCTGTGACGGACGGTAAAAACGCATTTTTTAACGCATTTCTGCCTGAAGGCTCTCGATGGTATGAAACTGAGGTAAGCTGATTTTCTGTTCCTGAGGCAAGGTTTGACCTGATGTGCTTCGTAGGAGGGAATAGAAATTATCGGACAAAACGGTTCTTTTAAAGCGTGTTATACGCAGCCTCCGCTGAAAGACGACTCGGAACAGGCGGGTCCTGTTACTGAGGATCTGGATTACAGTGGTGTTCGTGATGTTATCGTTGTGGGGAAGGTATGGTATCCATGTCATTTCGCGTTGCATTTCCTGACGTGGTCCCTCAGACGGAAGAACCATATGCTACAGCATGGAATGGATACAAGTACATTGGAAGAATACGGCCGTCTGATGGGCTGGTTGTTCTTTTGCGTGAACCAGTCAGTCTCCATGCTCTTTCTAAACCACTTCTGTCTTAAGGGAAGCGTAGATGAATCAAATAGAACCACTTGGCCGTGCCCTGTTCAGGGGATACAGTAAGTCAAGACTTCGTGTGGAGTTCAGATCTCCGTAATTGATGCTTCCTGCGACAGTTTTGTCCTCTTGCAATTTCGTTGGGAGGTGGAGAAGCATCTCGGGTGGCGTACATCCCGCAGAGTGGGAATCCATCTTCAGCATGTCCAAGGTGGTAACAAGTCCATAGCCTTGTGCGATTGTTTTCAGGTGTGTTGTCAAGTAGGCGACGGTCCGTGATCGACCAAAGACCCTTGCACCTACATATGTTACGATCTGGTTTCGATGACTGATTACTATCATGTGCTTTCGTCCATAATATGTTCTCTGCCACAATTGAAGCATGTTTGTCTGGACTGGCCAGTTGCCGCTCTGTAAGAATTTTCCTGACGTTACAGCAAGATTCATATCGATCGTTGCGTAACCTTGCGGTCACGGTTATACAGCGCTGGGCGATATCAACCTTGTGGTACTTGTCCTGCAAGGTTATAAAATAAATTCTTAATGGAGTAGTAGTAGCCAGGACACGACAGCGCTAATCATAGCTTCCATATCCCCTCTCGGACCTTTGCCCATAAGACCTCGCAATATACCTCCAGCCCTGTGTGCACAGATGGTTTTGCTCTCCCTACTACCCCAAGAAGTCCTTGAACACATCGCCTACTTTGTGGCTACCGATTGCCTCGTTGGACCGCCTTCAGGTTTACCTCACTTGCTCAGCACATGCAGGACTATCTATCAATGCCTGTCTTTTGATAACAATCCGGTGCTCTACGCTCGCACATTCAGGTACAAATTCGACTGTCAAGCCGCTGTGCGCCGCCTCGGGTCTCGGATGACTGACCCAGGAACGTTGGCCAATGAGCTACGCAAGCGGTGTACCTTTCTAAAGCTAATCAGAAAACGGGTCGGAGCTCGAGCAGAGCGTCCGGCAAAGCGCCACGGACCTCCGGATTTGCTGCATGACTTACTTTGGTTAGCATACTTGATGATGCTGGAGAATGACGGGAAGAATGAGCAGCAACTGAGGGAGTATGCCGCCCTTGAGGGATGGTTGATGGATTACTGGTTCGACGATGAAGGTGCATCCTTGGCGTCATGCAGGATCAAGCAAGATCAATGGCCGCTGGAAGACGAGAAGAACTCGATAGCGATGTGGCTACTATGGCTCTTCCTTCGACCAGGTCCGTACCCCTGATTTTATGCGAAATCTTTTATTATTTAACTGCCCCTAGATTCGTTTCCTCAAACCAAAACCGGCTATCGAGCCTTAACGACTACATTGAAATTTACTGCCCTGGCAGCCAATCGTGTGTGTGCTAAGTTGATCTCCACCGACTCGCTTCGAACTGATCGTCAATTCAATTCCCAATTCAATAGTATGCAATATGTCTGCCTTCATGGGCGGAATTTACTCTAGAATCAAGGGTTATGACTTCCGACATTACACATTTTTCTGAAAAGTATTCATTGGCGTCTCCTACACTCGCACCAGCTGCCATACTCGCTTACATGTCATTCGCCATGCGCGCAGAGCGCAGCAACACCATACACCATACACCTCACTCACTTTCCAGCTTGCCAACGAACACAAGACAAAGCGAGGACTGGGACGCGGATTGGCAGAGATGTGTCAATCTCGCACAGTCCCACGGTGCGCCGCAGATCCTTGCCTACGTTCCCGGATCCATCGAAGGGGTATGGGAAGGCCATTTCACAGTTAGTCACATCGTCACTTTGGGTGTTTCTGTTCACGATGTTTTTTTACTCTAGTATACAGAATTTACCTCGTACATGTCCCTCCTTTCAGGTGGACCTCCCCCAGTCTTGCGCGATTGTCTGGTTGCACAGCATCGTCAGACATGGAAACTGCGCGAATACCACCTACTTAACGCGCAGGATAGTTTGAAGGTTATACGGCCCTTGGCACTAGGTGATGCTCTCAGTGCCTTTTTTCCTAGTGGTACCCGGATACGAGAGCTTTCGGGGTCTCTTGAGGTCCATGAACTGGCAAGAGAGGAGACCCTTCAGTACACGCGGTCAATACGCTCTGGTATGGATGATCCGTCAATCGCTGATATCATCATCATTGGAGAGGTAATTTTAGTCTGCTGGGACTCGGTAGCCATGTTGATCACTTTAAAGGGACATTCTGCTTGGGGTCAATTTAGCTTGTATGGTCGCATACGCCCACTGGATGGGCTCATAAGCTTGATAAAGGAATATGTATGTCTTTCTCTTCGTCCTTTGGTCCCATTATGTCATCAATAACGCAGGTCGAGGGCGACCGAGGGAAGTGGTTTTATCGCGGGTTTCTTGTTGGGAACGTCAACGGCCAACTATCGGGCCGGTGGCGAGATACGCATAGTCCTCCCGATGTTTTTGGGTACGAGGGCTGCTTTATCATGAGTAGAAGGGGATGTTAGATTTTTCTTTACTTGTTTCATTTGGGTGACATGAACCTATCGACTCGTTCGATAGGCGTGTTCGGTAAAGTTATGTGGGGCACCTCGGCGATAAGCGCTATTACCTGTGGGACTTGAATGGAGCTGAAAATGTGGGTTCAACTTTCTTTTTTGGACAAGCGTTAACTAGCAACTGACAAGTCTGGCCCTACATAATCGCTATATCGGAAGCTTGAAAAGACATCCTGTCTGAGGGAAACTGCTCTTACGCACTGCAGGCCCGTCAAGGACCTGGACAGGGTTGTGTGGGACTCAGTGAACTTACTGGTGGACCCATTGTAAGGTGTCTGGTAGGCGTATACCCACTAAAACCTCAGATTGAGAATGGGGGCAAGCATCTCGCAAGGGGGGACAGCATCACAGTAGACTGTCACATGGAATAGTCGTGTTGACTGTGTGGTTGGTTCATGTTTCAGGTGGTCTTTGGTGCGTTGGGCATATCTACATTGGGTAGAAAAATTGTGAGTATGCGGTCGCTAAGTGTGGTTGGGTGAAGTTGTTGTTGCCAGTCTGGTATTACTCGTATGTTTTGGTCAACTTAATGACTGGTAAGCATCGTTCCGGGAGGAGTGGTGTTCTGTGCGCTTTTTATCATTCATGCACGCGACCAGCTGTCGTAGCGCAGGAAAACCGACCATGGTCGTGGTTGCGGTTCAAGGCCCAGCACCCTCCGTGGATTCAACTTGCAATTCATTACGCCGCTAATTTCTTAGTGAAATACCTCCGACGAGTGTGATGTACGCCACTACACGCGTTGATGTCTGTGATGGGAACCATTTAGTGCAAATTTAGAGTATATCGGCTTTACTTTGACACGTGGAAGTATCATTAGTGCAACGAAGCGAGCATTACATCATTTATGGAGGATTATGAGAGTATAGGATAGGGCGAGGGAACGATACAAGCTTGGTGGTTGCGTGACTGGGATCGCCAAAGAATATAATCGGGGGATTGTGTTGTGGCACAGCTGCCTGCGAGGACTTGTAACGGGCACCGGTGATACAGGCTTAGGAATAAAGATCGAGCTGAGAGATGTGTTAGTGAGTGAATTACACAGCTCAAATCAACGTACATTGGAATTGATGGGCCCTGCAATGGTCCTAGAGAGCCATGGATAATAGGGGGGATCGTATGATAAGCTGGGAAGATCGATACAAGGCGCTGATTACGAATAATGAGATCGGGGTAAATATCGTATATTATGGCTTGAAGCATTATCGTGACCAATCGAATGTGTTGCATTTGTCGACCAGAACGGCGCGACTTCCGTCGAGTTTAAAACGATCGAGCTTGAAACCGCGTCGAGGCCCATGGGATATCGTCATCTACCTCGCGCTACCCGGGTAACAGTGCGGGCAAGGAAATCCGGGACTAGGCGGAACTGGAGCGCTATGGTTGGTTGGGGGCGGCGCTGGACAAGCGTAACCGGTCCTCTTCGCCCGTTCGCACCATTGCGTATTGACGAATTTCTGATGGACAGGGCAGAAGCCAACGACCTGGATACACATGAGCACGTAGGAAATAGAGATTTTTGCGTTGTGGCCATCTGGTCCACGCACCTCGATATTTGAGCGAGAGGCCTTGAATCCAGTAGAAGGCAATTTATGGTTTTTTTTTCTGAGTTTATGGTAAGTTTATGGATCTCAATAGAGTGACCACCTAACTCGTACACGCATATCATGGAGGGTATGCCCACAGTGGCTGTTAGATGACAAGAAAGTGAAAAGCATGAAACGATCTTACTCGCGCGCGGAAGTCGTTGGAGTTGTCAGCGCCACAGCACAGCGCTCTCACCTGTACATCTAAAGCCCATAGAAATGTTTGGACCAACAAGCTCCTGAATATATTCAATTGCTGAGCTTTGGTTCGACGGTGTCAATTTTGAACCGCGTTGTAGATGTGTACTTACGGAATCAGTGAGATGTCCTAGTTAGGAAGGTTTCCCCCTTTGTTGGTAAAGCGTCCCACGTGCTGGCCAATTCTGGCAGTGATGTATTCCGTTCCGTTATCCATGCCCCGCGAAACACGCGTTGACCAGGAATCACCACCATCAAGCCCACCCATGGCATTTGCACCTGTGGGTCCTTCATAATAACCCTCAATGCCGCTGAGTATTCTGACGTTTCGAAAGCCGGATACTATGAGCTTGACGCAGTTGCGGCGCAAGACCGACATCAGTGGACTGACTTTCCAGGTGGGGGGAAAGAATCACCCCAATGAAGGGAGGTTCTATGTTTTGTGGAGGGTAAATGACTTGTTTCTCCTTGTCTTCGTCTGATACATTTCTTCCAGAATGGGAGTTTTCTTGTAATTCAAGCCGAACCGTTCCGCCGCCCAGGTGTGATTTACGATCCCTTTACCACTACGCCACGAAGTACCTACCTCGAGGAATGCAAAGCATGGAACTATCTCCTGGAAGTCATCCAGACAATGTTGGATACCATAGTTTTTGACGGTGAGAAGAACTGGGCACATCTCGTTCGTCAGAAAGACAACACGTATCGCCTCGTGTATACCACAAAACGGTTTGTGCAGAAGTGTTCAATATGGACAAAGGTATTATCCCTTTATGATTTTCAGGTATAAATTTACTTAAATGCTACAAGGTCATTGACCTGGACGACATAGAAGTTCGTTCTGCCGAGTGCATTGTGGTGTTGAGTTAGTCTAACTAGGATATTGCATTTGCAGATCACACGATTCGTAGATGGGTTGCAGTGGGAGGGAATCTACCAAGGTGAAAACATTGCGATTGTTATGACACACTCAATTCTAATGGGCATATTTAGGCAACGATGTCGACCTTTCAATTGGTTGGGACGAGCAGTGGGGGTCGCATGTCGCTGCCGAAATCGACGGTCAAAAGATAATGCATTCTCTTGGACTTGGCCGTTACACCTTTGAATTTTTGGGGCCCGTTGCAAAGAATGGAACAATAGTCGGCGTTGTCTCCGAAGCTGTGATTGGGAGTAAGTATAACGACATCCAATGTTAACGTGACACTTACTTGTTCTAGGACGCATTACGCGTGCGGATCGCGCAGTTGTATTCGATGCAATAGCAGATATCCAACGACATGGAGTCCTGTTGAGAGCGCTATGCAAGAGTGACCTCTACATCACTGATCAGGGCGTTAAGATTACCAATATCGCCTCTGTCAGTTATTATCGTGACCTCGACAAGCTGGCGGAAAAGGCTGAAGAATGTCACTGGAAAACATTGGAACATATTTTCTGTGGTGAGATGGACACAAGTTTTTTCGTCAGCGCATCTCGAACACAAATGTCGAACTTCTGCGTTATTCCCCGTTTGTCTACACCGAGTCGCACGGTACCTTCTTCCCCTGCAGAAACTATGATCTGTTTGCTATGGTCAAAGCGAAATTCGGTTCCTGCCTGGCTGGTGAAAGAGCGCCTACCTTTGGATGGCCTCGATGTGCATCGTAACAGACGTCCGAGAGAATATGAACGAAAATTCCTTCCACCGGATGACGATGAAGACAAACTTCAGAAGGATGACGCGAAGGCCTCTAAGTCAGACAAACCTCTCAGCGTTTTCAGGAGCCGTAATCTCAACACCAGTCTTCACCCTTACTATCGTCCGCCCAAGCGCTTAGTTCTTGCACAGGAGTAGGAACCTGTCGGCTTCCATTTCGCTGTGTACGGAGTTCACTTGTATTATCTAGTTGTCTAGCTATCGGTGCCTGTCATCTTACTGTCGCGTTTTCCTGTTTCAACTCCCCCCTCGCCTCGGCATATCTCCCATAATGTAATGTCATGGCGGATTAAAGAATCATTTCCGTTTTTTACCACATTAGAAAGGACGTCAAGACGAAAAGGACGTCGAAATGGAAGGAACGCCATATGGAAAGAACGCCGGGATGGTCTCCATGACTGCTGCGCATTCGGGAATGGTAAATCGACGGCAATTAGATGGAGGCGACTAGTACAGTATTCATGGAATCCAGTAAGTAAAGCATTAGGCGGCGACATTTATGGGTAAGTACGCCCACAATGACCGAAAAGGCACACATACATAATGGACCAGACCAGCACAAATTTGCCTTGGTCCTGTGTCGGGTTTCGGGACTAATTCCCAGCGCCCAGTTCAAATGATGTGACTCGCACCATCAGTTTTTCATGTTGCACAAAGGGCTTTGCCCCACCTGCTGGTCTGACAACGGTAGGCACTCACCGAGACTATACGCGATCGCGGGAAAGTAGTTTCAGAGCCATTAACGGATCCTGGACCTTGCGTTGTATAGGGTCGGGGAAGAGCGATTGGTTCAAGGTTGTCACCTGTAAAACATTGAATATCAGTTCCTCGGGGCACAAAGGCGTCCGAGTATTTCAAATTATCTCGGCTGGAAAAAAATGGTAGATGCCTCGTTTCGCTTCCTACAGCTGAATCGTGAGCCTGTATGTAGAGCACGGTAAATTTTTATGTGTGCGTGCCAAGGGATCCATGGGCCAACGACATTGAGTAGTGGTACCCGTCAGTTACCGCACCTGTCATTATCACAATGATCGTCCCGCTAAGGCTCAAAGCAGCAGGTGAATACATACGCCAAACCCTCGACGTTGTTTTGTTCCTTTCAGCTCTGCGTCGTGACCGGAGGCGTTGAACAAAGCAGAACTTGGCAAGTAGGGCACCGCCACCAGCGTGATACATATTCGGATTCTTACAGTAATTCCACAAACCCTTCGAGCAGGAAGCTCCTCGAGCATAGCAAGGCTACACACATCGCCCACACTCCCAAAACCATGTCGTCGTTGAGTATCCTGTGTACTTTATTATTGTAATGCTGATCAGCCCACAGCGACTCGTCTCCAAGCATACCACAGCTCCCATGCACATTGCCACTCCTGAAGCGCACGCCCTCGAGGGCTACCCTCTCCGTCAGTCACTCTGTGAAGAAGCGGAGACGAGTCTCCATAGCAACATTCGACATTGAGACAGAGCTTAGGGCTCCTGCGCCAGAGACGGCCGTGGAAGAAACAGACGTCAGTGGCAAAGACTGCATCCCTCAGTTGCAACCGTATTCACCCCCAAAATCATCCAGGCAGATCGATTTCTTGCAGCACGATCTACCACAGCCCTTCCACTCAACACCACTCCCCGCACGAACCGTATCGCCAAGGCATTTGGTCTCATGGACGATCGCGTTCTGAACTACGGCGAAGCTACCACACCACCAGCACAGAACAAGGTCCGATCTCTTCTGAGGAGGTGCGCTTCGGAGCTGCTAAGCATCCCCCGAACTGTATCTACTATTTCGGCCAAGTCCAATCTAGCAGTTCGCAAGCACTTCGTGATGGCGCTTGATGGGCCAGGAATCTCTCGCGATCTATTTGCGTCTCCGATGGCCTGGTCGCATTCGAACTGCATCGGCGTGGCTTTCAAATCGAATGTTTATTTCCAGAACCTCGAAACGCGCGCTATTGTACACTTATGTCGCGTGTCCCTCTCAGATGGTCTTGTTCATAGCGTGGATTGGGACAACAAAACACCACACGTATTAGCACTCGGAACGACCAACGGGGTCGTGCAGGCATGGGATAGCTTGACCCAGAAGCAAGTTGCTTGCTGGTCGAATGACAAATCTCCTGTAGGTGGCATGCATTGGAATGAAGACATGTTGGCTGTTGGAAGGAAGGACGGTCGTGTATCGCTTGTCGATGTTCGGACTCCACAACAAATCCAAGAGGTTGAGGGTCACAGGCGTCAAGTTCACAGTGTCAAATGGTCTCCTGACGGGAAATATCTCGCCACAGGCGACCATACTGGGAGCATTCTTGTCTGGGACGTACGAGCCGGAGACCATCTTACCATTAATGACAGACGGGTCCTCATGAAGCACGATGGTCCAGTTAAGGTACGATCAAGCATATTCAGGTTGGCTTTGTGTGTCTGACTGTTTTGCAGTCCATCTCTTGGGCTCCCTGGCAGGATGGACTGCTGGCAACCGGAGGACTATTTCCGGATGGAAAAATCCAATTATGGAACATTAACAAGCTCGGCACCCCACTCACCATCCACACATTAACAAACATCACATCTTTGCACTGGTCTCCTCACTGCAAAGAAATCCTAAGCACGCACGGCTCGTCGTGGGGGCCGTGGCATGTTGTTCGTCGCGCTGAACCACCGCCAAAACAGGCACCCAGAACTGCATTCACTAATTCAATGACCGTGCATGCCTACCCCTCGTGCGACAAAATTGTCTCTGTTAACGCACATAGCGCCATGATTGGGCATTCGTGTATCGGGCCAGATGGCTGCGCCATCTTTACCGTGAGCCCAGTAGAGGAAACAATCAAAATGTTCAAAGTATGGTCTGCACCGGAAGAGAAAGGAAAGGACGACGGAGGGCTGGGTTATCAGTGTACCATCCGATGACAACGTTAACGTCCATCTTCATGACTTGATCACTGCAGCCAACGCCTTATCCCTGCAACGCTAATTTGCTCTCTGTACCTCGCCACATTTGATATATCTGGCCCACTTGTTTGCTTGTCGACTTTTACCATTTCCATTATACCCCAGCTTTCTAACTGTAGCATCCACTTTACGGTGTATAATACGTAGAGACAATGTCAAATGTATTGGGAAGCGTCAACTTACAGTCGAACCACAGCCTTCAAATCACCTCAAACGAATTCAAGCGACGATGTCTGTCTGAAGCCGATCTAACATGTTCGCTTACGACGGTCACTTACTACGAGCACCGTCTCGGATGCCAACACACTTCCAATGGACTACCTTCGTGGTCACTGATTGTCACCAAGGTGGTCCCAGACAAAGAAATAGTCTCTGGGAGAGAAATGGCGAATCTGTCAAGGGACGTTACCTGCTACGGAGAAAAAATAACAACAGGAGCTGCTACAAGCGTCGACTGTCTGTGTAGTAACTTGGGAGAAAGTTAACTCAGGATCTTCAAATCTTCGTGCTCAGACAACCGCACTGGGACGCACCTCAGGTATTCCTGCAAACTGGCTTGTGTGGCCGTCGTCCGCTTCATTCCGCCAACCCGTTGTGCAGTAACGCGCATGACGAGTGAGGAGAAAAACATGCTACTGCCACATGCAAAATGGGGCTAATTAAGAAGCAAGAAGTGAATTACCTGAATAGGTTCATATAACAAGACGAGGATAGTGAAATGCATCGAAAGAGTGAAGACGGGAGGCGACACCATCGTGATTAGACTGGTGGATAGGCGATGTACTGCTGTTAGTCCTCTCTGACATAAAAGAAGACATTGCAAGGAATAACAAGGTGATGAGATGTACGCATTTCCAAAAGAACGCAAGAGGCTGTTAGGATACAAGTATTTCCAGTCCATGTGCAAAAAGCTTGTCCATGCCACGTTGTAGCAACTCAAAATGCTGACACCAAAGGTGTCGTGTATAGGATAGATGTAGTCTGAGAAAGCCCTGGATCAATCATCTCGGCAACTGTACAGTTGCTCCGCACACGCACAATATCTACTCGGGATGTACCGTGACTGGCTACATCTTGTCATGCAAACCGGGACTCGTCTGTCTCCCCGGTGGGTTACGGTCTGTTCCGAAGCTAGGCATCTGGTCCTGTACCTGTGGGGGTACATAGTCTGCTCGATCGAGTCTCACGGGCGTCTCATCGTCTGCATCGGAAAGGAATTCCGTTGCAGCTGGCCCATCATCTTCTGAGAGCCTGATCCTGCCCTCTTGAGTGGTCCACGTTTTCAACCTGTGAAGAGATGGAAGCGTGAGTCATGCAGCTGCTTTTGGTGAAAGGGAAGGGATGTGCTGTGGATGGATACTGACTGGTGAGACACAACGGTACGCAGACTACTTGCCCGCCGCCAGAGGATGTAAAGAAGACACGACGTGCAAAGGGTAAAGAGCACGACAAGGGGAAAGTGGCCGATTGGTTCGGGCTTGTTTCCCTCGCGGGGTTCTGCAGGTCCATGTCAGGCTCGCATTTGGTACCCACTGTCGGGTGAAACAAAGGGAGTCGTACTACATGCATGGGGGAAAGGCAGCACAGAAGGGCACGGAAGGGAACTGACCACCGGGCGTTCCTACAGCAGGCATTAATTGGAGGTTTGAGGCTGTATACGGTTGGGATATTGTACACCAGCGTTGTAAGTCTTTGCTAAGGCGAACATGAAAAGGAGGCGCGGAGACCCAGCACAGCCGTTCAAGGGCATTTCGACTTTCCCACACACACCGCAACTCTTCATCGTGTGTACGTGCGCCTTTGCCCTCCAACCGATATGCCTTGCGTACTTTCGCTCAGAAAGCGGTGTCAGCAGGTGCTCGGCAGTCGTTTGGCGGCCGGCGAATGGCCATGCTCACTGCAAGCTCCAACAAGTTGGTATGCTCAGGTCTGTCAGGCCATTATTTTGCTCAGCGGGTCCAGTGAGTCGTACATACACCACGGCCAATGTTTATTTTGCAGCATATGCGTCTCCATCTGCATTTTACTTCTCTTGTCGACCACATGACCCGGGTATCTTGCCAATGCCTGATACCCACGAACTGCTCAAGATGAATAACCTTTGGGCGATGTACATGACAAACACCAGCATTTTGAAGTTGAGCATTGAATATAGTGGCATGCTCGCCCTTTGGCATTCTACCCATGTCAACAATA
Source organism: Scleroderma bovista (assembly GCA_037178675.1). NCBI lineage: Eukaryota > Fungi > Basidiomycota > Agaricomycetes > Boletales > Sclerodermataceae > Scleroderma > Scleroderma bovista. The sequence goes on along the minus strand of JAYMGJ010000066.1, from coordinate 36,228 downwards.
GCTATTGGACGATTGCACCTTTCTCCAGAGATGACATGCCCCTCACCCTTTGTGACAAGCCACAGGGATCTAGCATCGCGCTTTCACAATGTGTACACCTTCCATTACTCTCCCGACGTGTCAAACCCTAAACGAATCGGTTATCTATGCGCTGCGGCTCCCAACCAGTGCGTGGCCAAGTGCTATCATAGTTGTTACGTATCCGTTCACATGTCACACGGTGCCGCAGATGTCTCACAGCAAGCTAGTACCGGGTCCTTTTCTAGCCCTCCATGGTTTCAGGTTTCGTTTGACACTTCGCTGCGGTTATGGCCCCGTGTCATCTTTTGGAGGTATGATGTCATTCTCGTTCACTTATTAGCGTAGAGCTTTGAAAACGGAAAGACTTGTGCCATGCTGCGCTTTCCGGCTAAGACCAGATACTGAGACCTCTTTTGGCACGTTTGTTGTCTCGAAATGAGCATAGCTCCAGCAAGACGTACCGGTTGAAGGACTTTTACGCTGCCCTTTCACGTCCTTGTTTTTGTGGTTGGTTGTCTTGCCCGCCGCCTCGTTTTGTTTATTTATATGCAGCGTCGCTGACATAGCTACTTCCTACTCAGTATACTCCAATGGAAGCCGAAACCGGCCACGGACAGGCAATGCTCTGCTTGCTTTTCCGCATTACAGTTATTGTCCTCGCTTGAGCGCATGACTATTTGTACAGTGGACTAGGCTATCCGGTAGAAATAAATATAGTCTGCCTCTGGAATATTAAATCAACTACAACTTACCTGCAGTTACCGGTGAGTGAGGATCTTGTATGTATGCGTTGGTGATAGTACTGAAGAGAACAGACTCTCTGCTGGTTATTTTTTCCATATGAAGGAGAAATATCGCGTTATTTTTATAGTCCAATGGAGGCTGATAATCCTGGCGACAGGGCCATCTCAGAGGCTCAGAAAATAAACAAGCTAATATCTGCACGTCAGATTTTGACTGACGAATGTAAGAGAGTATTCTATTAGCGGCATCTGTGTCTCAGAGCTCTGTTGCTGCAGAAATACCCGTCCCAACAGCTTAAGGAATATCCTAGATCACCCTATGAAGCCACGATATGTGATCTCATTACCAGCTTACCTTGATAGCAAGTACTACGGGCGTGTTCTGGCATCGCCCTAGATTCTCACTGCCCCTGTCTTTACCAAACAGTCCAGCACGTTCGAAACTGGATTCTCTCTGGTGCGGTTTTCACAGAGGTAGGTCTCGGGATGCGTGCAAATTCATCTTGGCCAGATGACAACCCGTAACCATACAAGAATCGTAATTGGCGGTGAATATAATAATGAACAGCGATGCGAACCCGAGTCGGATGCACTTCTGTGACTCATGGGGTGGGTGCGGATGGCGCGCTGCTGGTGTTAATGGGTTCCTTCGGGTTCGAGGCGATAACCAACCTAACCAAGATGCAGAGTAGAGGGCATCGACTATCAGGCCTATTCTAGGCACAGTAGAAACTGTTGTTAATGCGATGTGAACGCTGCCATGAATCAGATAGATTCCTCCAATATGTCTCACCCCTTAGAACATTTGATACAATCATCCATGTCATTGCAAATGTTGGTCCTCCCAATTGATGGTGATCTCATCTTGTTTGGTAGTCATATGATTATGCCATTCTGATGGCATCAAGTGCAGTTTCCAAGGTATACATATATCACGCCAGTTATCATCGTGATTGACCCGATCATGGCCAGATGATCTTGTCGCAGGCAAGCCTTAATTGCGGATCTCTGTGGGTACACGTTCAGACCGGTATTGACCAGCGCTGCTCGGATACGCATTTCATTGGCTAATGACGTCTGGACGTTAACCCTGTTACTACCTCTACTCACATGAGCAGCCTACCATCCATGACTATCACATACCAATCCGCCAGCAGTTATTCCACTGTCGTCTAGACCAGAATGGCACTAGATGAACTGAATCTGGAAGGCAACAAAAAGGAATGTCTCAATCGCACGATGTCAAAGGTGTGACCATCGGTTGGACCAACAACCTAGGTGTGAATGCATCGCAGATTCTCTGGTTTCCCAGTCAAAGTGGTAAAGCAAACTTCTCTATTAAAGTACTCACACCGCGCCTTTATTTCAGGAAGGTGGCCGGACTCGGATTAGTCGCAAAACATCGGGTAGTGAAGACGCCGACGACCACTGCACGCGACCTGGGCGATCGCGATCTCTCGGAGGAAGAGCGCGGGGTGACACCATTTCAAAGGACCACTCTTCTAGGACAAGCAGTCGAAATATTGTCCAAGGTGCGCGAAATCGTTGTGGTCATCGAATCATTCCGCGTAGATCCCCTGTCATATCAATGTAGGAAGGTCTTTTTGCATTCCCTCTGACCTCCCATATATTCAATATGGTATACTGTGCGACCTCGTGAAGTGTCGCAGTTGCATCGCTCATGGCAACCCTGTTCACTGACAACGGAGAAGCTGTGTAGAAGAATTACCTGCCAATGAAACACTGAGGTGTGGGCTCGGTCCATCCCGTTTCACACTTGTACACAGTCCGATTGAATCTGTGCTCCCGTGCTAACGTATACCTGATGACGGCCTCCTTTCCTCTATTCTGCTGGGACATTGTAGACAGGATCTGTCGGCTGGATATCAGTCGCCTCCATGCCACTCAACCAGTCAGCACACGACGTGACGCCAAGGCACAAGTACCCACTGAGCGCCCCGTAATACTAGGCCTGACAGTAAAGTTGTTTACAATAAGATATCCACATTCCATTCGGCCGGGGACTGCGTATGCCTGTCCTATCAAGTGTCAACGTTAACGTCGGACGAGTGTCTACGTCTGTCATACACACGAGCACCCTTTGAGTCATCATGGCAGACATGTAAACGTGTCCACGCGGCATCGAGGATAGACCATATATGTGACCGTCGAGATGTGACCAAAGAGGCTTTGCTCGTTGAACTTGAACGGCGCCGGCCCCATTGGCGTCAATCTAGACCCACTCGGGGGGGCATCGTGGATACAAGGTGGATCGAGTGGCGTGTGGATAAAAATTCAAGTCGGTATCGGGCGAGAACTTGATGCGAGACTTGATCAATGCGTACCTGGAGTCTATGGGGACGAGTAATTCAATCATCGAGAGACGATGAGTATGCAGCCCCAGGTGTTTCAGGTTGAGCCCTGCGGATGAATCAGCTTCCGACGGATCGATTCGGTGGCTAATCAAGACACCAAATGTAACCGATCGTACGACACAGACGAGGACATGACATAATCCCAAAATCGTTAAATATAACTAAATAAGTATTCCCCTTCGTCGTCGTTGTCCCCATCGCCGCCGTTGTTGTGGATGTAGCGACACGACATGTTCTCCACTATCTCTTCGTTCTTTCCGTCCATCTTACAGTCGGGCAGTGTGTGTAGCAACGACCAGCCATTGCAGTCCAACGACGACATCCCTGAGCAGCTCATCGAGCCCGAACCCACCATTTCAGAGCCGCTCCCATCGAGCCCAAAGAAAAAGCACAAGAAAGATAAGCAACCAAATGAAGTACCCTTTGTTCCCTTCCAAACTTATCGTGGCTTATTCCACCGAAACAGACGTTCATTGTCGTACGACCGCCACCCTCGAAATCAGCAAACCCATGTAACCTCCAAGTACAACTCGTCCCCCCACAGTCTCGCAATTTCAGCTCATCAACAACTATTCATGCGCTCGATTCCTCCGCCCCCGACAGCACCGACGCCGCCCGCTCCTCGTCGGACAAGTCAGATTACTCCGGATACACCTCCGCGACTTCCATATCCTCCTTCGCATCCACTTCCACTACTGCCTCAGCCAGGCGCACTATTATCCCACTGTACAATCTCCAGGCACATCACGTTATGGCCACCACCATCGTTGATGCAGGAACAGACGCCAAGGTGGCCAAGTTCGCTAAGCGTGGACTAGAGATCATCGGGCTCGCCATCCTCGAACCTATCGAAGTGTGGGGTGCTACTTCTCTCCCCAACACCATTCCACCGACTGGCAGCGCACGCACATCTGTTGACGACCAGCAGCAGCGCGAATTCGGCGCTCTTCCCCCACGATTCAAACCCGGCTCCCCCTCCAAGGGTATTCTCTCACTTAACGAACGTCCCTTGTCGAGTTATTCTACCGCCGCGCACGATGGAGAACTTCGACAGCGGCAGCAGCAGCATGTCATCTCACATGTACCAACCACAGACGCAGCGACTCCAATAGACGCTCCGCCTCAGCGGAAAAAGATTTTTTCCAGGATGTTCAAGAAGAAAGACGCTCCTCGTCCCTTATCCGTCACTGTTTCCGAGTCGCATGTTACCCCAGCAGTCCAGGTCACTTCTCCTCTACCTGGTACGAGCACCACACGCGGAGCGCCAGCACATGACACGTTCGACACAACACATCTCCACCTTGGCTTCGGCCTGTCTGACAGCTTCCCATCAACACCCATGTCTGCTATAACGAGCATGCCAACATCCACATCAACAGCCCTTTGCCCTGCAGTCCTCGGCTTACAAGCCATGATGTACCCACCAATACAACCCCCCGTGGGACGTCCTACAAAGTACGTGTGGGTCGTCAGGCGTTGGCTCAAAGGCACAGAGACTGGTCTGCTCAACGGTATGATGGGTAAGCTGAGCATCAATGGACGGAATGGGGGAGAGAACACTGGTGTACAGCGGGGGTTACAGGTCGAGGTGCGATTTGAATGGGCGCGAGGACGCAAGAAAGAGCGTGAGAGAGACAGAGGAAGAAGAAAGGCGGGCGAGGATCACGAAACTGGTCAAAATAGTGAGAATCGCAGTAGGAATGCCGTGAGTGGGACCACACCCTCTCCTACCGGACGCAAATCGACCCCATCTTTGGAAAATCGGAGCTCGGTCATATCGCTACACAGTGCCAACTCGGATGTCGCCACGGCGTCCGAGTGTAGTGTTGTCCAACCACATCCCCAACATCGCCGGCGCCGGCGCTCCACGCGTGCGAAGGGGACTTCGGATGAATCTGGTGACGAGAGTGATCCCGAGGATTCAGAGACGCCGTGGACATGCACGGTCACGATCCAGCGTCTGGGTGTGATGCACTCGTCCTCTTCGGTTCAGCGTTTGCATCCACACACGAGCACCATGATCTCCGCCACCTCATCTTCCTGCAGCACTGCCACTATAGACCACACAAACACAAGGTCGACCCACTCTCCACCCCCTCCACCCACCTCCGTGTGTCTGAAAGTCGCCACCCTCTCACCAACGCCGCATCACCCTAAAGTCGTCGGTCTTCTGAAGATGCCGTTCCCGCTGCCCGATATCGAGGTTGAGCAACTTGCGATCCGGAAAAGGATCATCACACCGCATGGGGTGTCGCGTACGACTGGCGCTGGGACAGGGACGCTGTGGGAAACGGAGGCCATGGGCATGGATACGGGCGCGGACATGAGCGTGGGGTCAAGTGGACTCGTGCTAACAGCGGAAGAGATCAAAGACACCATTTCGTCGACAGCGCTCTGGCTGGTCGTGCGTGAGGCCTTTGGGGGGGTCGGCAGGGATAAACGCAAAGGCGAAGGGTGGCGGATTAGACCGTAGCCCGTTTGGGGCAGGTATGTGTGTCTCTTGTCCTCTGCTCTGCTCTGTGCCGTTTTCGTTTTCGTTTTTCGCCTCGAATGGGTTACCTTGGGTTTATGAGTTGCATGCTATTATCCGCTCTTCGGCTCACTCCTCACCTCTCCTCCATATCCTTGTCCGGTGTTTTATCTGCCTTCCGATGTGCACAGCTTCTATTCATTTCCGCCTTTTTTCTCATTCCTATCTCGTCTCGCGTCCGACTTGGCTGATATGATCATGACCTTCAAGTAACTACTACCCTCCATCTCTTTCGCATCCATATTCCCGGTATCTACATATCTCATTCATATCCACCCACACTATATCCCTATATTTCTCTCTCGCCTGCTCATGCTATATGTTACCCAACGTTGCGAATCCACTTGCTTCTTCGCGGTATCAGCTTATCTATGACAACCGGAGTCCATCCATATTTATATACATACCTACAGTCACACCCGAGGATGATGATGACACAAGGGCCTTCGTGCTTTCGTTGATCAGTGATTATCGCCCGCATTATGTACATGGTTAGTCGGTTCGTTGTTGGTGGTTTGTTGGCCAAAGTCTTGCTCTTACACAACCCAATCGTTTTAGTGCAGTAACTCCCCCACCCTATGCATGTAATCATTCAGTCGAAATTGTATGTAAAGCCAGTCAATCTATACTTATTGCTTACCGAATCAAGAGTTCTAGTGGACGAACCTCGAATTCACCGTAGCCTTTTGGGCCTCACGCCTTGGGAGTTCCCTTCTGTTATTACTACATGTATGGACATGTACTTGCATCCATGGCGCATCTTCGCAAATTCTCGCTTCGGCTCGATCAATCGAGCTAGTAGTACATGTATCGGCCTCCGAATATTGAGCTGATGATCAATTAAGGATGTGCGTTCGATTCTTCGATTGTTTGCACCGTTTTCCCCACCTTATCGTTTTTTTTTGTTCTTGTTATTCTTGTCGTTGCTTCTGCTTCCCCACCCCTCGGCGCCCGCACCGCCCTGTGCACATGGATCTCACAATGGAACACAGGGACCCAACACGTACGTACACTTGCAGCCGATTCGAGGCTACACTTCCGAAGATGATGATCGATGGCGGCCGACGCCACAAGGGTGACCAGGGCGACCCGGACCGAGGAGACAAGTTGATAGAACTTCGGACATGTCGAAACATCGAAGAAGATAATAATCCTTAATCAAAATTTCAGTATCGTTTGACAGCCTCGGAGTTGAGCCAAACCTTTTAAATTTTAAAAGTGACTCTCAGAGTAATGCTTGCTTTTCGATTTTGAGCATACGACACACTAGTGGGCTGCTTACTGCGCAAACCGAAGAATGACTTTTTTCTTCCACTTGAAGGAGCTTTCGTTTTGCCTAGTATAGAGCCAACAGACTGGTTCTGCTCGCGAAGCTTCGCCCAATGGAACCCGATAATGATTGAATGAATGAACCTGAGCACATTGTCCCGAACCCTAAATGCGTCGTAACTTCCCTTTTTGCCGACTGGTTTCGTCGATTTAGAAGTTCAGAATGCTCTGATGTGACATGCACACTCTGCGGAAAAATGTGGCATTACCCGAAAGGTTTGCACAACCTACTTTTGTATGACCCTAACGTTAATGAAAATAGTTGAAATTTCCGAAGAGTCCGGGGCAAGTCCGATGATGCATCCAGCATTTCCCCGATGACGTCATCGTTATTATTTGCATAACCGCGTCTGGCACTGAGATCCGGATCATGGCACTGCTAAAAAGGTGGCGTCGAGACATTAAGCCACTGGCGCTGTCTCAGTTAGCTTCGTTTCCAAAACCTGACATATTTATTCACCTCCTATACCCTGTAAGTTGAACGGCCTAGGATTTATATGGGATATACCGCATCTCACGCGGAACACCAAAACAGTTTTCCAGGTCCAAACTCCTTCTGATAAGGGCCATTTGAGTGCGCCAGGACCACTGCAGCGAATATAGACTAATTATTCGGGGTTTATATTTCCCTGAGGCGACAAGCTTTTGAGCGAGCGATAAGGGAAGCTAAACAATCTGATATGGTTGTGGGTTGATCAGCTTTTCCCCGCAGTCCAACTGGCTCTGCTTGCCATTGTGAACCATATATAGTCTACAAGGCCCTGCATCATCATCATGCGAATCTAAGGATCACAGGTGAGGCTTCATGAAACTATAAATATGTACGAACCAGCTTTCATGATGTTCAAGGTTTGGTTCGCGGGATGCAGCGAGTAAGTGTAAAGCAGTAAGAGATGGAGGGCGTACCCAACAGGGTGACACGGGGTCCTGACGCAAACCATGGACCGCAGACTTCGTGACGATAGGACCTAATTGGAGAAGACAAACCCGAAAAGGGTTTCCCATATAGTGGTCGTTTCAAGCTCCAGCACCAGTGCAGTGCACCACTTACTGCTACTAGGTACGGACTTATCACTGTCTCAAAAGCCTTGGCTCAGTGCAGCACCCCGAGGCGCCTCTGCGCTAGATTTCACCAAAATACAGTACAACGTCAGGATTGATTGAAAAAATAAGCGGCATGGACTCAAGGAACTCACGGTGAAAAATGAACGACTCACGTGCTTTTAATCCGAGGACCAGTACTGAAGCTCTCCGGACTGCGGTGATAACCAGCACAACGCCCGACCCTGCCCTTGTGCGGCAGTCTAGGACAGGGTTTAAGCATACGCATCTCGGAAAATAATAATAGCACCGGTGCTAGCGAGGCCCCTGCACCTTGTAGGCCGGTCAACCGGGTGATCGGAAGGCGCACCACGCCGATAGCGCGGGAGAGAATGTTATGATCGGTGATTATACTAATCAATCGAGTAGAAACCTCTGCCCTTGATATTCACAGATCGAACCCACCGGCAGCTAAAGACACACATTCTCAGATATGATGGCTGGGGTATGAGCCTATTTTTCTCGACCTTGGTCCAATGTTGCCAACTAAAGATTCTTTTTCTTCTAAATCGATATATCCGATGTCCACTGATAAACTTCCATGTGTCAAGCCGTGAAGAACGGAACGCATCGTAGCGCCACCTGCGTCAGTCACGCATTAGCGGATCATTGGAAGAGGCGGTTTACCCCTTGTCAGTGTGATCGGATTGACACACTAATGATTGGATACAGAGAAGATAGGAATTGGACAGCTGTCCGCTGTCAACCTGGCGCAGATTACGCAGAAGGCTGCTGGTGGCGTCGTTTTGTAGGACAAGTGTGCTTGGTTTGAGTGCTGCAAATAGACGCTTTGGAAGCCAGCCCTCGTCCCTGGAGTTGACCTGTTAGTATCAAAACCGCAAATGCTTGATTTATTGGGAATTCGACGAAGTTGAAACACCGCATACATACTTCGAGCCTTTAAAGGGGCGACTGCAAGATGTGTATCAGGTGACAAGTCTTGATTCGTACCCAGTATACTGCCTAGCCAAGTTAAAGATGGTTGAGAGGGTGGTGCTGTTTAAATTTAGTATTCAGCCGCCTTACTTCTGCCCCAATTTCAAGCGATCACCGCCATGGGTCCTTTGCGGCTTTCAATCAAAGACCTGGCCAGGCTTGGTACTGTTCGGGGGTGAGACAAACCCTGCAAGCATTGCCAGGTGGCAATCCGCAAGATAACTCGTGCACTGCCGCATCAGTTCTACAAATGGCCGTTTGCTTCATCTACTAATCAGTGATTGTCCGCGGAAGTCACCTTGCGCCGAGACTGCATCTGGACCCGCCGCCAACTGGCCGAAAAGTATCATAATGGTGGGCAACGTTGGCCTGCGATGGGATCAGCCAAGTCGGCCACCTTGTGGGTCATAATGCATTTTGCCACTGAGATGTTCTTCGTACCCACAATCGATGGATGGTTCCGAGTTCGAAATATCCAATCGAATACCACTCGAGATCGGGCGACCGCTAAGTTCTAAAGCCGCTGGTCAAGTCCTCTAACATCCATTACATGCCTGCACTGCACAGCTTGTGAGATTAGCACCACATTCATTTACGTGGAGTCTGGCGACACTAACTCGAGTTGGATTAAAGGGCATCATATCGATTATTCCACGGTCCCAGTAAGGTTAACAGATTTCTTTCGCGTCCAGAAATATTCCATGGTTCGAATGAATCCAGATCCCCCATCTATCCCTTGCATATAACGGTACCCCAACTCTAGCCCACATCTTGCGCAATTAGACATCCTGGGAAACGGCAAGGATATCCGTTTGGGTCCCTCTTGTCCCACCGCTTTGGTTTTGGACTTTCACAGTCAGAGCCAGAAATGTGACGCACTCCCACCCTCATCTAGACCATGTAAAATTTCTTCCCACATGTGACCCTGCGCCCGAGCTCAATTTTACAAGTGCCCTAACGAATTTTCCATTAACTGTCCAGATCTCGTCCGGCCAGACTTGAGAATACATCCCTGACTTCCCGAAGGTGATTCAAGTTCGGCACCGGCGCAATGCGGCTCATGACGGTCGAAGTTCCGCACATGGTCCGAGGCGACTGTATTTATGAAATCATTTGGCACTAGAGTTCGACCATTGTGCAACTCGATTCATTCATGGCGACACAGTATTCACTTTGACTTTCCGAGCTTCCTTAGACATTCTCCGCACCAGATCTCATCGATGTTCTAGCACGTGGCTTTTCAGTTCAGGCTAAGAAGGTAATGTGGCCTTCCTCCCATATATCTTCTAATCCAACCAATACTGGTATGGATTTTAAAATAATGACGCAGCCGACATGGCGGAGCCCACCTTACCTTTTACTTTGGGGTCATTTGGCGCTCCTTCTCTTCTTTCAGGGCAATAAATGGCTGGCGTCGAGTCCATCCAGCCCCGTCACGATCCTTTTCTCCCAACTACTTGGCTCGCTGCGATATCCGCTTTCCCTTTCCGCGACCTACTCACCACTTACTGACTCTACTCATGGATCAAGTACGGTTCAGGCCTCCTATGAATGCTCGAGCAAGACCTAATCCCCATGTCAGATCCACAAAGCAGCATACGAAGACCAGCCACGAACCCCCCGTCGAACTCCTATGGCCTGTCAATTCTGTCGAGGTACTATGCTTCCCCACTTGCCCCACTGGTTTCATCCTCACCACTTTTCACAGGGCGGAAACTAAAGTGCGACGGGTGTAAACCGAGTTGCAGTAACTGCAGTCGCCGCGGCTACCCATGCAATTATGTGCCTGTGTATGGATATTAACCATCTCATCTTGCATGAGTGCTCATCAATTCCATAGCTCACAGGAAAAGTAGACGCGACTGTTTACCCACTGAGCAGACTTTGCCAATGATTGCCAGCATCATTCAACGTACATCATCATCGCAGCGCTGTTTTTCGGACCTTTTCCATCTCTTTGCCTCATTTGATACCATTTCCTTCGCATTACGTGGTATTCTCCATCGGAACTTTCTATTGATTTGAAGTCTGCCCTTTCGGGAAGGGTAACCCTCGCGGATGTTTTCTTGGAGTTTGCGGCGCAGGGGATTCAGCGGTGGCGGTGGTAGTGGCAGTGATGTAGCTAATTGGAGATCCAGACATACATTACCTCGGGACTTAATACATGAATTGATTATCAGACTTATTCTCCTTTGAGAAACCATACTGTAATACCTGATTCTGTGATCGCGGCGTAGCGACTCACCATTCTAGTCTCGGCGCCCTTATGTTGACGACATCGCCTCGGATGTAACTTGTCGTGAAATAAACTTCAGGTGCCATGTGACCAGAACGGAAACTGAATGCCATCCATTGTCCATAATAATGCATCTCGGCTGAAGCGATATGTACACACTTGGGATGCGACAGGGTCCCAGGGATCCGTAAGCAATAATATCTGTGTCACTTTCGCATACCCGCACACCAAATGGTCTAAAACCCCATTCGACTGCGACTATTCCATTCTCGTAGAAATTCAAGGATTCCCATTTAAGTCAGTCTTTTGGTCGAGAAAATGTGAGCGTGCAGTTCAAACTTCAAACCTTTGTCCTTTTCTTTCCATCATTGGTGGGTTGCTGATCAGCGAACTTCATTCCATGATCGAAATTTGCCAATCACCTCGGGGACAGGGATGTAGCAGGCAGTGCTGCAAAATGAGGTCATCACATTCATAGACCTCAGATGCTTTGTGCATCGTGTTGCTCTCGTCGGGTCCGCCATCATTGTATACTATCCCCAGTGAAGGGGGTTCACCCTCCGCCCTGTCGCCCAGATGAACCAAATGATAATGTGACATCACCGGACGCTACGGGTCGAGGCACAGTGTGACATAGCACCAATCGTGGATGTCAATACAAATACCAGAGTCAAGTATAGACATTCCTTGTGATCGAGGCTAGACCGATATTGAAAAACCTCATTCGCGGGTACCTAGCCAAAAACAACCGAACGTGATTCATATGCAGAAAGTGGAAGTCAGCCCACCATCAATAGTATTTTGTGTAAGTAGATTTCCGGTACTGATTAGTTGGGCAAGAAAGGCGACAAAATCATGGCGCAGCTAGTAGGGGGATACTGGCAATCGGTAATCAGGATCCAACCTGAATTCTGCGGATGTGCTCTGCTTGATCGTTTGGCATGGGGGTGGTCTACGCAATAATCTGAAGACTGTACAAGTGTACAATCTGAGTATAAATAATCTCGCCGTCTTGGAATTCAAATAACCTTCCCCCTCGTGGTTCCAGAAGGCGTTACTGAGATGGAATTTTGAAACACCTGGCGGGAAAAGTAGAAACAACTATGATGTGACCCTTGATGTGATGGACAAGCAATAGGACACGTTGCACGAGGTCCAAGAGCACTGTACTGGATCGAAAAGAGAGTACGGTTAGGAAAATACCCAAGGCACTCATTGGCAAGATAAATGGATAATGGGCCGCGAATAGACGATGTGCTTCGTGCCTAGATTGGTCAGAATGGAATATGCAATCCCCCGCCGGCGGTACCCTTTGCTCGCGGGAGTGGCGGCTGGAGCATATTCAATTGCTGGTTGGCCTCTTTCATGGGGTCAGAACCCTGAAAAATGGTCGAGGCAACAATGCGACTGTTAGGGTCAGAAGGTATGTGCACATCCGGCAACAGACATGAGGCAAGTCAACTGATATGACTTATAGGGGGTATACGTACAGCGACAGGCATCGAGGTTTTTCCAGCATTCCGGGGGCGTCTAGTTTCTCCAAACCAGTACATAGGTGACGGATGGATTCATTAGGAAAGGTAACTGAAACAAGCTGAAGATAGCATGTCATAATAGCCAGTAAGCACCTACACCTTGGTAAGCCAGCAGCCGAATCTCGAAGACCGATTACGACTGACAAGTCGCAGAATCTCCGGATGACCAAACAGTGAATGGACGCGTAACTCAACTCCCACTAGGACATCGGTTGTCTTCCTTTAATCGTTCAACGACTCCGAGAACCATATCTTAGATCATTGCTCCATATGGGGGTATCGCCGCTGCCTTGTCCTGCAGCACAATGCAAGGGAAATGCACGGTCAGTGTTCCGATCGTAGTTGCGGGACTCGAGCTAAGTTCAGAAGGCTTCTGCTCTGTGGGAGTTAGTTCGTTTAATAGATTGGCAACGTCCAATACATCATGCTGGAACCACGTACCAGTGCTTTTCTGTCCCGCTGGACATCTGTGCTGTGGCGGACGCTTACTGCATCCTGTAATTCATATCTAAAGAAGAAGAAACCTATCTCCAGTTCGCCAAGTAAGTCCGATCATGTTAGCCCATCAGAACTGTTATCGCATCAGTTCGAGCGTCTCTACTCAACGATGTACACGAGTAATCAGATAAACGAACCTCCAAATCAGAGGTGGAAAACCCTATCGAAGCGTAGGTTCGTGCACGTGTATCGACATCTTTTGATCCAATATTCCGGTTTCTCTTCTTCATCCGAGCAGTCATGGTTGTGCAAGTGGCATGAAGCTGTGATAAAGTTACTTACGCCACGTCTATGGAAGACTACAGTTATGGGGTAAATGTCTCCAGGTATCCTGCTGGCGTGATCGTTCTGATTCGACTTACTGAATCAGGTGGTCAGGTGTTGCGGAACACTCTGCTCCCAGAAGAGATGCCTACATTTATGACCGTGTAGTAAGTCGTGCTTGATATCGGAGCTGGATTATTTCCTTCATCAGTATGTGTTAGCCAGACATCCTAGGACGACTGAGATCAACAAGAGCGTTCGGTGATTCTCCACACAAGGAAGCAAATCATGACATCCTTAATGAAGTAAGTCAAACCGACCACCCAAATGGGTGCCTTTGACCTCTTGAACAATATCTTCCTGGCCAAGGCATCATGATGAGACACTATTTTAATCGTTTCTCCTCATTCACGATGAAAGGTGCAAGGGGAGAGCCTATCCACTTAACCCCTGTCTTCTCGGTGTTCCTCGAACTTATCATTAACGCTGGCAATCTGTACACCTCCCATCTGAACGGTGTCGACGAAGTGACATCAGATACATTCACTAGGCCAGGGGTGCTCAAGCGCGTGACTTGGAGACGAGGTCATCATTGCTAACTGGCAGAATATCAGAAACGACGACATGAGAGAAATTATTTATGGTGAGACGCTTCTTCGGGCAACATGGTATCTAACATGTCGGGATGTGGAAAAGGTAAAGAGCAGGAATTTTTCCTGGTGTCATTAGGCATAGGAATTTTATTCTAGTGTTTAACCCCTTTGTTTTGTGATTGTTTGGTGGCACCACAAGCGAGTCATCCTCACCACCTCAAGTTCATTTGTGACACCACCATGGCGACAAAAGTCGAGACAGATGAAACGCCAAACCCACGAACAACAAAGTACGAATTTCTAGGGCCGCCAGGGGCGTTTATGATCACCATCGGTGTGCCAGTAATGGCCTATGCGCTGTACTTTGGCTGTTCAGAAACATCAAATGGGTGTCCGCCCCCGCTCAACTCCATCCCAGACCATTTCATGGCTTCTATAGCTGAGAGAGCCTGGTGGGCGAACTTATGGGACTCCGAAGCTTTCCTCATTTACCTCGCCTGGTACGCGTTCTGCATCGTGTCTTGGGCCCTACTGCCAGGCGATTGGGTTGATGGTGTTACTTTGCGTACTGGGGAAAAGAAGAAATACAAGATAAATGGTATGTTCTCTGATGCATTTATGTTCGTACCTTCATGCACTTTGGTTATAGCGTTTCCGACATTTTTACTCGCCATGGGCATCACTACTGGGTGTATCATGCGGTCCGGCCCCCAGTCGTTCACATTCATCTACCACAAATGGGTTGGATTGATGACCGCTTCCTTGGTCATGTCCGTTGTGCAAGCGCTTGGTGTATACGCTGCTTCATTCCGCAAGGGGGCTCTTCTCGCTTTAGGTGGTAATTCCGGAAACCCGATCTATGATGTGTGTTTCTCCTTTAGTCCTGGCTTGCCTGTCTCACCTGCCAAACTAGTTCTATATTGGTAGAGAACTGAACCCATCGATTGGGTCGTTCGACATCAAATCATTCAATGAGCTTAGACCTGGTCTCATGCTTTGGGTCATCATCAATATCAGCATGGCTTGCGAGCAAGCAGTCCGTCGCGGTGGTTTCCACAATGTAACGTATTCCATGTGGCTGGTCCTTGCTTTTCAGACATTCTACGTTGCGGACGGCTTGTACAACGAGGTAAGTTCACGTGAATGTTTTCTCGCGTGGCAATGGTTTATGCTATCTGTAGCCGGCTGTATTGACGACCATGGATATCACGACTGATGGTTTTGGGTTCATGTTGGCGGTAGGAGACCTGTTATGGGTCCCATTTGTATACTCTCTGCAAGCACGATACCTTGTTTTCCGTCCAGTGGAATTTGGTCCACTTACCGCCTTTGGAATCGTTGCTTTGAACGTCCTGGGCTACTATATCTTCCGGGACTCAAATGGTGAAAAGAATGACTTTAGGAGTGGACGGAATCCTAAGAGTTTGCCCTCACTTCGTGGCATGTGAGCGCTTCTAATAACTTTGTCAGATCTTCAATTTATCACAACCGAACGTGGATCTAAATTGCTCATTTCTGGATGGTGGGGCCGTTCCCGTCATCCGAATTACTTGTATGTCTATTTTGTGATTATTATCTCTACGGTGCTGATCGGGTCATTCCTAGTGGTGACCTTCTGATGGCGCTTGCCTGGTCACTGCCTACTGGGTTCGAAACACCCGTCACGTATTTTTACGTCGTGTACTTTGCTGTGCTTCTTATCCACAGACAACGCCGTGATGACGAGAATTGCGCGAAGAAGTAAGTGGATGGTTGATTTGGTCAGATCTATTTCTTACCAGACAGCTAGGTATGGTGAAGACTGGGACAAGTACAAGAAACTGGTTCCCTACCGCATTATCCCATACATATATTAAGTTAGTCTGTTTCTAAGCTACAAAAATTCGACCATGTACTCCGGAGGAATGATAAGTCCTATTCATCGCCCATGGATTGAAGTACCTTGACAATTCGTTCTTTGCGTAGTGGAATCCAAAGTGTCTCTCCACCACTGGGACCCCCTTGAGTGGCCGAAAGTATCAACCCATGATCCCTGAATTCGCCAAGTAATGATCTCAATGCGGTATCGTTGGTTGCAATGAATGCCGTTCTTGCGGCTGAGAAGAGGGTATCGTATGCAACTCCATACTGTTCGAGATTGGTAGCGTTATCCGTAGGAGCTGCCTCAATGTTCTCGAGTTGCTTGGTGGCGAAGAGGGCGAAGAGTTTCCTTGCCTTAGCAGTTACGGCTGCAAGGACATGCATCACCGCGGTTTCAGAGAGTGGCCCTCCTGATGTAGTGCAACCTGCCACAAGATCTTGACGGGCCGATCGACCACCTGTGCTCAGAGCTGCAGCACCAGCGATAGAGGATCGGTCCGCATACGCGAGTTCGAAGTCATAAGAAGCTAGCGTAGTAAGGTCATGCCAAAGCCATGCGTAACCCCGTTTCGGCACGACGCTCTTCGCATCTTTGGGGTTGTGGGGTGGGAGCTTACGAGCAATAATCTCTGAGGCAGACCAAAGGAGGGGGGCGTTCAATCTATCAATAGAAGCAACGAGATGGATGTTGGGGTTGAGAGCAAAGAAAGAAAGGACACTTTTGATCTTCGGGGAGCGCATGGCAGGACTGTCAATGTTGTGCACGACCAGGTACAAATGACGCCGTAGTGGATCATGGGTGGCCTCAGCAAAGAAATCATATGTGCGCTGTTCCGTGCTCCCACCTGAAGATGGTACGCCTGGTATGCGCTCGATGGACGAGAAGATGTCCTTGAGTGAAATGTTGGGCTGGAATCCGTTCACGATGATGACATGGCCCTTCTTGGAGAGACATTCGGTTGCCAACTTGTTCAAGATGACTCGCTTGGAACCGAAGCCATAGAAAAGTAGATTGAAGCCTTCGACGAGCTCCCGAGCGTACCGCTGGAAGGTAGTGGCCATATCCCATGGTCCCGTCCACTGCGATTTGATTAGCGGAGAATCTACATGACTCGGTAGACATGCAGCAATGGCTTTCGCATACTCTTCTGCAGTGAGCGGCAGGACACGCGACGAGAAGACATTGGTGGATGTCTGCGAGCGTGCAGAGGCATGCAAGAAATACGCGTCAAAGGACGTCGTGGACGAGATCTCTGGCTCTCCGATTTCCCACTGCTTCTGCTGCTCGATGTCTGAGCCGTACGCGTCTGAGGCGTCGTCGCTGTCCATGGTGAGCAAAATAATTATGTTATCTATGAAAATATTCGATGGGTAAAATGGGTTATCCAATCGATAACGCCTGCCCTAAGATTATCTGACTCGGCGTTGACAAAAATTTGTAGTCAACGGAATCATAATCGATCGCTCATCGCAGCTTGTCCTTTCTCCTCCAACATCTCTCTTGATTCTCGTAAAGATGGTCCTCGTTGGCAAGCTCTACTCGGTTCCTGTGATGCGCCAGACCCTGGTCGTACGTACTTGTCCCGTTCAACGCGATCATTTACTGACTTACGATCGCACGCGCTTCGAACAGATCAAGGCCACCGCGTCCGTGGCTGGCTTGGAGTTCGAGGAGCCCGAATACAAACACTACGAAGATAACAAAAAACCTGAATTCATCGCTAAATTCCCTCATGGAAAGATCCCTGCCCTCGAGTGCAACAACGGACTCCACTTGACGGAAGGTGCTGCAATCGCCCGGTATCGTACGTATCCGATTTTCCTTTGGACTTTTGATATGGTGGGGTGGAAGGAAGAAAGTGATTTCAACAGTTATCCCTGTCGGAACTCGATGTCGACAGATAGTGGTATTTCTGACCTCTACCACCTTTCGTTTCCTTGTGCATAAGTAAGCGAATTATACTTACATCTTTTACAGTTGCCTCACTTGCCCCTAACGCTGGTCTTCTTGGTGGCACCCCTGAGGACGCCGCTCAGGTCGACCAATATGTGCACTTCGCCGAGTCCGAAATATTTTCCTCGACTGAGTCAAGTTATCTGATGCTCAATGGATACGTTCCTTATCACAAGGGGGTAGGTCATCGCTGTCTACCTTGAAACAACGATTGACTATCACCCACCCAATCAGTTGCATACATTCGTCACAGAACGCATGGTCCGCGCGCTTAACACTTTGGAACGCATCCTTCTCACTCGCACCTACCTCGTTGGTGAACGGCTCACGCTTGCTGATATCACCGTTGCTTCGGCTATCTTCCGTTCTGTCGGATTTAACATCGATGCTCCCCTGCGCGCCACGCTCCCCAATACCCTCCGCCACCTCGACCTCATCATCAACCAACCAAAAATCAAAGAGGTGTTTGGCGAGCCCACATTTATTGAAAAGGCTGTGCAGTACACACCACCCGCCAAGGAGAAGAAGGAAAAAGAATCTAAACCGCCCGCTGCTGCACCAGCTCCAAAGAAGGAAAAGCCAACAAAAGAAGTTGCGGAGGACGATGACGACGATGTGAATCTCGTCCCCGAAGAGCCAAAACCAAAGAACCCCCTCGATCTCCTACCAAAATCGACGTTCAACCTTGAGGACTGGAAGCGCGCCTATTCCAACAAGGACACCCGCGGACCCGGTGGCTCCCTCGAGTGGTTCTACGAGCAGTAAGTAAGCTACGACGGGTTTGTGCTGGAAATGACGTTTTTTCATCACACAGCTTCGACAAAGAAGGGTTCTCTGTCTACCGCGTCGACTTCAAATACAATGAGGAGCTCACCCTCATCTTCATGTCCTCTAACCAAATCGGTGGCTTCTTTAACCGATTGGAGGCTTCTCGCAAGTACCTCTTCGGTTCCATGGGTGTCCTTGGGGAGCCAAACAACTCCATCATCGCTGGTGCTCTCATTCTGCGTGGGCAGGATGTAAAGGCTGTTGTCGATTGCGCCCCCGACTACGAGAGCTATGAGTACAGGAAGCTGGACCTTGAAAACGCCGAAGACAAGTCCTTCTTTGAGGGTGCTCTGGCCTGGGACCTGGAGGTTGATGGAAAGAAATTCCAAGATGGAAAGAATGTGAGTCACTATTGAACTTTCTACCTGGATCTCAGGTGCTAATACCTTTCCCTTAATAGTTCAAGTAAAAGAAGTTAATTTGTAGGCTGTGTAATTCTACCTTTACTTGTTTTAACCTGGCGCTGTACTCTTTTCATTGGAGGTACTTTTCGACCAACTCATTCGTGAGATCGTTTGATCATTCGGATCTGTAATTGATGAACCCCGAATTTCCGCAAGCATTCACCTATGAATTACGAATCAAACTCATCGGGATCTGTGTGGCCATAGTATGCCTTATGAATGAAGTTCCAGAATCTCATCAAAACGTTTTCATCGCACACAACCCAGGGTGTCCAGTTTCATTCGATCATTTTTGTCTTGATTCTCACTTCTACACCGTTCTTGTCGGTCTTACAAATTATCAGCGTTCCGTCAGTTACGCAATCAGTAATTTGGCGCGGACTCACTCTTCGCTATGGCCAGGATAGCTAACCATGTCAGGTTTCACCATTGCGCCCAGTGGATTATCAGGTGATAGCGAACAAGCTGGTGCTTCGCCACCTAACCTTCTGCGACACATCTCTGTTCACGAAGGTTCAGAAGTACGTACTCACGGAGTTTGTGGAGCCTAGGACTCACCCCATTCGTCTCCGCACACCTTTAGAAAGGGAATGTGTGAGCCATCTTAGGTGATATGCGCCGCAGTACTATTAGGACGACATGATCGGATTTATTTCGAGCTCCAACTCCGCCTTCGGAGGCGATATTCAGAGAAAGTGAGTTTTCTTATGAACATTTAATCGTCGCCGTGGAACACCACTCTCGGGAGCTTCTCGTTAGATGCCATGATGAAATTCTGCACCGCCCACGCCCCTCAATGATAGCACGGATGCCTGCTTCATTTTTGCGGTAAGCTGACATTGCTCGTGACACCAAATACCCCATTGGGCCCCTGCGCCTCCTCGATGCGAAGTACGCCTGGTACATACTCGAATTATATGTGCAGATCTTGAGCATCTTTTATATCCGTTGTTTCGTCGTCATCGTCATTATCATCTATCCAATATGTCTCTCCGTAATCCAAGAATAACTCCTCTCCAGCTTTCACCTGCTTCTCTATTGCCCCTATCAGGATGGACCCAATCAGCAGAACAGCCAGAATACTCACTTGCGAAGAACCCAATCTGATGCTCCCCATTAACTAGGGTGTCTATACCGATGAGGGATCAGGGATCAGATATTATATTGGATGGCCGAAGAATACACGCACTGACTGCACGGACGTTGTCCTCTCCGTGCCTTCTGTGATTTAGAAACCTTGTCACGTTTCCGACACGAGCAGCATCGAAAATTTCGGGCTCAAGGCTGTCATGTTCGAATTCAAACAGGTAGTTGCGGTGATTGTGTTGCGTGATATTGCTAAAAACCAGGTTACTGTAGTTGTCATCACAGAGGAATAGATTGGCTTGCCTTGTAAGGTTGGCTGTATTGTTGGACAAAATATGGCCAACATATGCTATGAGAAAGGAAAGTCAGCAATGCAAGTTAAGGAGGTATACACTACTGACTACTGTATGACTCACTTCCAACAAATCTACCACAAGGAATATCTTGCATTGCAAATGCACCAAGACCATAGGATCCAGTTTTGACCTCAATAGGCTTTAAAGAAGGTTTGTGATATAGACTACAAATAGCTTGAAATTGTGTGCATACTTCACTATAGAGCCTCTGCATCTTGGTGTTTGAGCATGGCTTCTTGCTGATGCCTGTCAGTCTGAATGTTAGTTGAAATACAAAGTAAACCACATGTATTCTTCATACCACTGCACCAGTGTCAATAAGTAGAACCTTTATAGTGAACACAACTTAAACTTACCTGATACCACAATTTACACAGATACCTGGAATGCATTCCCTTGAACTCAGTCTGCAAGGGCATTTATTACCACACTGTTGGCATGTACAAGCTGGCCATTTTCTGACACCTTGGAATGAGGTATGTGCATCATGGTAGCCATCAATCAATCAATCACTTACATGTTACTCCACATCGACAAGATGGCTGACAATGGAATTTGCTACTGTAGCATTGGCACTTAGTAGTTGTACATTCACCTGGGTGTGCACAGGGAGCAAGCCTGGAAGTGTCAAGAGAAAATAAGGATAGAAAAAAGCCAAAAAGAGAAAGAAGAAGAAGCTAACACAGATTGCCTAAGGTGTCCATCAACACTGGCTGTAAGGATGTTAGAAAGCTCACAATCATTTGCAATGCAAATGCCCACCAAATGTCAGTGCAGCTTTCTTTGACCTTTTCTTCTTTTTGTGTTGAGCTCCTTTTTTCTGAGCACTACTCTCACTATCTCCATCCGTGGAAACACCAGTAGAAGACTCCCGATCAAGGGGGAATATGGTGTTATCTGGAAAGAGATGTATACGTTCCACAAAAACCTAGACACACAATGCATTTAGTGTTCAATGGTTAGCACATTCAAAAATTTTCACCTCCTTGCAAGGCTTAAAGCATATCACTGCTAGTTGACAGGGGAATAGATCTGGGGCAATGCTGAGTATGGTTTGTAGATTATCGGCAAAAAGTGTTTGACTAGGATCTCGCGAGGGGGGTGGTAGGGTTTCCTAAAAAGATAGGATTTAGACGGAGTGTGAAGAACCGGACAACGCAGACCCACGGCATATTGTTCAATGTCAGGTACTAGCCTAAAACAATCTGGCCCGCATGGATGCCCTTCAGAGAGTATCATATTTGCTCCTGTGATTCGAGGTTTGTTCAAAGGAAGAAAAGTCGAGTGGGGACGAGCTATGTAATAGGCATTCAATACTCGCAATTGGCAAGTTGGAGAAGTGCCTACCATGGGTTGAACAAAGAGGACCAAGGCAATTTCGTGATGGACAGAAAACTCGGAGTATGGACGTGAGTCTTGCATGCAAGTCATCTGACAGAGGCACCTCGCTAATAGGAAAGCCGTCTTTCGCATTTGTCTGAGAGGCACCAGGCCACTGGAGGAAGTCCCTTGTTGCAATGTTTGCTTTAGATGATCATGTGCTAGAGAAACCAAACGCGAGAATGGCACCTTTGTATACAATCCCTAAGGAGCCCAGTATTGTGCGAGGTGCGCGTGGGTTTAAGAATATGCATTCTTGTAATATCGCTGATGGCAAGCCCATGTATGACATGAAGTCTCCACGTCGTTTCCAATTGGATCATCTCCACTTCTGTCAAGTCAGCTGACGTTGCGCGGAGGGGAATCGTGCGATGCTTACAGTCGGGATCAAATTCCTGCGCCCATTCCAGATGTTCAAACTTCTTCAAATATGACTCGACAGGAAAGGACGAGTCCTCTGCATATGGCAAGAACTTGGCGGTACTTGGCTCTGTCTCATTAACCAAGATGCTCCTGTTGATGGGAGGACAGCATTCGTAAGGCGGATGTGGGGGAAAACGCTTAGCATCCGGCGAGAGGACAACTGTGGCAATTGGTACAGCAGTGGTTGTTCTCGCACCGCTGCCTGTGGCATACTCCGTGATGACGACGTTCGCAGAACCGCCTGAAGCGACAACCGGGCAAGGCGTCCTTTCCGAGAATCTTTTCATCATGCTCTTTGCCATCTTTCTAGCACCTCCCCTCACTCGGACAACAGGGTTGTTTTTGATATCACCCAAGATATCAGACGCGTATCCACGCTCCCATTTGTAGAACTCGTCCCAGACTTGCCTATAGATGGCTTCTCCGAACTTGCGCAGCTCAGATGCGGAGTGTCTCACATCTGGGCGCAGACGGGGTCCCGAGGTCGTGGTACGGCGAATTGGAGACACGGGCTCGGTGCGGTCTATGAATGTGAATGATGGGACCATGAGCCACAGGTGAGTCGATGAACGGCGTACGTATGCAAACCTAAGGGAAGCGACGAAACTGATTATCTACGGGCTACCACCGCTGTGGGTCCATAATTTCCCTTTGTTGTTAGCCACGGCGATTATTACTTTGTGCCACCCCATTAGACGCTCGAGGGATTGTCTGGGAATACGCCAGGCTGCGCGCCCGCGTGCGCGAGACACAGTACTGAAGGACTTCCATGCAACATTGTGACGATGCGACGTACATCGACACGCCCTCGCCCCCGAGATACGTGGACAATGCATTTTCACTGCTATGCAAGGTGAAAGCGATAACATCCTCTTGATATGTAGTCTGTTCGAGTCTCGATAGCGATGGATGTATGTATCCAAATAGCTGTCAGATGGTATGTAAATAATCAGACGAATCCTTTGCCTGAACTCTACACAGGAACGACCACCACTTCTCCCCGTCCATGGAACGCATGGCGCCATCCACACCGCCACTTTTCTGGACTATAAGCCCGACCGACAGCAGTGCTCTTGTCGCTCCCAATATGGTCCATGACCAGTTTCGACGTAATGACTAGGTTACCACCTTCAGGGCTATATAGAGAGGACGAGCGTCCACGGTCCGAATAGGCAGGACAGAGAGGATCGACACCTAGAAGACAGTCCTGAATGATGATGTCGGTCGGTCGACGGGGGGAGCCGGGGGCGAGTGGCGAGACAACAGAAGCATGGATCCGGAGGATCTGAGAGAGGATCGGGAGAACGGAATGGTGGATTATCAATCCACTTCAATACATGTATCATTGTCGAGTGACCAGTCGGGAACAATGAGACACACCTTCCACCTGTACCTACGAATCCGCCCCATCTTCCCAGGTGCTCTGGCGTTGTGCGACCGCTTTCGAGGATATTCATGACTCCAGCCACACCACGCCATCCCCATTCTCCACAAAGCGGGAAGTCGTCTTCTACGAGCATCACCCACTCTCCTCGCCGCTCGTATGCCCATCTAAATGCCTCTGCCACATGCAGGTACTGACCCTCCCGCGAGTCAGAGTGCGAGTCTAGATCTGCGTGAAATACCACAGGAGAACCTCTAAACTCTTGCTTTGCACGTTCAAAAGAAGGATGCACCTTGGCATGTGTAAATATGCTGAGCGAGACGCTGTTATTATCGATGTATGGAAGGTATGATGATATCGTTTGAGAGAGGACCGTGGTAGAGCCTGACGTGTCATCATTTGGACGAGGGAAGGAGAGTATGAGGATTTCAAGGAGAGGTCCTCCTCCAGATGGCGCGGGTAGCACAGGGGGATACTTAGATTGAATAAGAAGGAATGTAGATATCGATGGAACGAGTATCATCAACAAGGCCATGAGGCATGCCTGCATGCCCATCCGAGGACGCCGCAATGGAGAGTTGGGGGTCTGTTGTGCATCATAGCTGAAAGGAAAATAGACACTCGCGTGCGGAGCAGACGGTGTCAGCCAGGCTCTCCAAAATGCCCATGCAAGGGCCAGCAACACTGCAATGGCATATGTCCATGGGGCATTGTCCAGCCAACACAATATTGAGCATGCACAAGCCACCAAGATGACTTCCGCACGCGCACTGTCCCAATGTCGGCTCTTGAACGACCCACGAACGAAATCGAGGGTAGGACGCGCACCAGAGGTCAGCAGATAGGTTGCGAGAGCAGGGCCAATTCCGCTGGATGCCTCGTAGAGCGCCCAGTGGTTGAACATCCGTGGGTATGCCCATCCTACACTACGAGTGAGTAGAAACCCTGTCAGTGTCCTTGCGAGAGCGATGATGACCCAATGGGCGTAGCATGGCAGGATGGCGGCGACCGGAAGGCGCAGCAACAACGCAGCCTGCAGAAGACGCGACGCAGCTCGGGTTACGCCAGTTGGAGCCGCCCAGGGCGCGAGGACGAGGGGAAACACGTCCTTGGCATAAACAATTTGACGCGGGCTGAACTCAGGAATACGCCAGGCAGAGTCAAAAACGGGGACGAGTAGTGGAACAAGTAGACTCGCTGCGAGAAGTCCAGAGACACGTTCAGCCATGAGATGTCAACAAGTTCATTTTGTCCTAAATGTACTATTACTACTACGCTTCAAATCAAAGTTCCTATCCCGCATCCTCGCAACCATAAACAACGCCCTCGACATATCGCGATCACTCGGAAACGCATTTCGCTGTACCTCCAGACACCATTCTCGCATCCATTTCTCTAGTCGACCATACTCGCTGTACCCGCCTTTCTCAGCCCACTCTTCAAATATCGGTCCTCGCAAGCCGACCTCGGCCCAGAACACTAGGGATATGGAAAGCAGTGGCCGAGAAGGTAGGATAGATAGATGGCGCATCCATGCAAGAGCGAGTGGTATCTCGTGCGTGGACGAAGGTGGCGAGAGACCGAGGAGCTTGATGTACGCCAAAAACGTGGACTTGGTCGGGTAGACGGAGGGGATGGCGCCTGCTCCTAGAACCGCTTGGCTGTCCGATGTTTTCGCGCGCTCGCTGCCACCTGGATCGACCGATCCAGACGCCGTCTTATGGGATAGTCCCACCACGAGAGACTTCGCCAGTTCCATAATAGGTGCAATGGGACCCACTTCCCTTCCGGGAGGTCGAATAGCAGTGACGGGGGCCTTGATATGCTGCATCGGCGGCCAATTTCCAAGAACCATACCCTTGAAAATCTCCCTAGCCACCTCAGTAGCAGCTCTGCCCCGCCATATTCCTACTACAGGAGGGGGTTCAGATCTCTCCAGTGCTCCCATGATGTTCCTCGCCACCTCTTCTCGTTTGTTATCAACATCCCCGAGTTCCGAAGTAGACTGCTGGCGTGCATGGAAGGGTGCCTGCAGGGTAAAATGGGCCATAGCACCTCTGACACTCTCCCTGTCCATATTCACAGCGAGTAATGCACTTTTAAGGAGAATATTGAGCGTTACATTGTCAGGGAGGACGCCATAGAGAAGTTCAAGGTTGTCCCAAATCATGAAGATGATATCTGGTCTGCGGATGCGAAGTAGAGCAACCAAGAACTCGTTAATAACAACGATGTTGATCCAGCGAGCTGTGAGGTGAACCTTGCTCGAGACGAACTCGCCCCCGGTGGTCGGTGGTAGGAATGAAGGGGAATTGAAGGGGTGAGACCGGATACGCAAATGATTCGCTTCGGTGGGATGGTGGATCGCAAATGAATCCAGCAGATAGAAAGCCACCTGGGGATGTCCAGCACGTGTCAGTACCTGGACACCGACCGTCAACGCCTTGCGGTCCAAAACCAGGCCGGTCTCCGTCAGCTGGTTCCACACATCCAAAGCCTGGCCCCACGCTTTTCTCCACAAGAGTCCACGGAGAAGTACCGTGTATGTCGCGATGGTGGGGCGGAAAACCTTGGTCTTTTTACGTGCATTCTCGAACAAGTGTATGAGTTGCGAAGTTGTTGTTTTTCGATCATTTGCGACGGAAACGAGGGCAGTCGTCCAGTCGTAAATATCGACAGCCTGCTTTCTCACACCCCAAAAGGTAGTGGTCGGCAAATGACGTTGACAATCGACTGCAAGCTGCTTGGAAGGGGTGATATTTCGGTGTCCTTGGGTCTCTGGCTTGAGCAGATTGTGAAGGTAGTGGAATGCAGAAGCGCGGTCGTTCCGCATAGACTTCAAGTAAAGTGTATTAGCCGGATGGGTGCCACCTTCGATCCGAGGATGTAACGCATCTTCAGTGATGCGCCCGTGTGGGGGTGTCAAGCCATGCTGTACGCAATACTCTCTGATGGCCTTCAAGTATGTGCCTGCCTCGTGGACAGCTCCATGATGTGAAAAAATCCTAAGATAGGCCTCGAGATGCGCGGCCGAGGGTGAAACCCGTTCGTGAATCATCCGTGCATGTAGGTGTTTTGTAAGCTCGAGGGTGACGAAGCGATCTTTCATGAGGGAGGAATAGGTGGAAAACCAGAGGGGGATTTGACGAGAAGTCATGGCTTCCAAGACTGTCAAAGCGAGATGGGCGGACTCCGTAGACCGTGCAAAGTAGGAGAGTGCATGGAGAAATTTATTGAAATGGAAGGGGGAATCTTGTTGTATGGTATGGAAAAGGAATGAATCAACTAATTGGCGCATGGGTACGATTATCCCTAAGTGAGCAAGGGATTGGGCTGTCAAAACGTGCAGACAGGGTTTGTACTGAACGTCAATGGTAGCCATATTACCGTAAGTCAACTTGAGCAACTCGTCTTGTGCTTCTGACGGAGTTTTGACCTTGTGACATGCCAGTGCAAGTACGACCCATGCAGGTGTCGAAGAAGATGTTGTTGCTGAAGCACTAAGCATGTCCAAGGACATACCGAGTGACGGCGAGAAAACAACAGGTTTCCACCGCAGGAAGTCAGCGTGAGATATCCTGCACTGTTCAAGCGCTCGTCGCGTCCAGTCGTCGTGGTTTTCCCATCGGAGACGATGTATCACGGTCCAAATGGGATCGTTGGTGACCTGGTGTGCGCTTCTGAGATACCCATCTATTCGTTTGCGAAGCCGTGCAAGGGATAACGACGAGGAGTGTCTGGTGATATGCCATTGTCCCCATTTCTGTGATCTCTTAGGCACAGAAACACGGAGAATACTGTGCATATGCAAGCTTCATCTGTACACGCCATTCAGCTGAGGTTCGCTGTTCCGTGCGTCCACTTACCAGGATGACAGTGCAGTCGACTGCCACATCCAAGCAACAACAAACAAATGAGCGTTTCATGCTCCGCTGTTTTTTTTTTCTCCTTGTCCTTGCTGCCAACCACGACGTTGACAAGAAAAAAAAGCATGCCTCGCATCCTCTTTGTTAGCGGATTCCATCCTTCGACCCGCGCACGCGACCTGGCATACGAGTTTGAGCGGTATGTTCACGGCTCACGTTTCCTTCGGCAGAATTTTTAACAGCACTTCTGCTAGCTACGGCCCTTTGGTTCGATGCGACGTTCCTGCTCCTCGTAACCCCCACGCGAGCTCCAACCCGTAAGTAAACTGCCTGCCATTTCCACTTATCCAGTCAACTCGGACTCGACCGTCGATGTCGACGATGCCGTGACGTGCCTCTCGAGAACGAATGCGAGCCTGCGTATCATTCCTCGATTCGATCCTCTATCACGCGGGTTCGTCATCATCAATTGCGATTGCAATTTCAACTGCATTTATTCGATGTCGATGTATTACGCGTTCTCGATTTTCGATTTCTATTGGCTTTCGCCCTTCCGAAAGTACACGATCGCTCATGCTCGATATCGCATTCGTGCCCGTATTGTAGTTATGCATTCGTCGAATTCCGCTCGCAACGCGATGCAGAAGACGCCTATTACGATATGTATGCCCTCCCCTTCTCCTCATGTCTACCCTGGCTCATGTCTGTGCATGCATAGGCATGGCCGGTACTTCGAGGGATCACGACTGAGCATCCAGGTTTGTTCCTTTTTGATACTGCGCACGGGGCTATACGCTTACCATGCGGTTTAGTGGGCCAAGAATCCTCCCTCTTCGGTTTGGCGTTACGATCGACGCTCCCCTCCTCACCGCTCCACTCGCGAACGTGAACGCTCCCGCAGCCCCCGTCGCCGTGCCGAGAGAGATTCGAGGGATGACAGAGATAGGGACAGGGACAAGGACACCGACAGGAGGGACGACAGAGACAGAAGGAGACGCAGCAGGAGCCCTGATAGGCGACGCAGCCCTACTCCGGAGAGGAGGAGGGATGACCGTGATCGCGGTCGCACTCCTCCCATGGAAGACATCAAGAAGGATAACGACCGCGACAAGGCCCGCGGCCAGACACCTCCCTTTGATCACTAAAGTTAAGTGGCACCAGTTTCTTCGGCCTCGTCTTTTGGAAAATGGCACCACTTGAAACTCCCAAAATCGACACTTTCGTTTTACTTTTTACATATGAGTGTCTTCTAGCTATAGTCTGATTGTAATGAAATGTTTTGTTGCCTCCTGGTCTTTGATGGGGTTCTCAAACATCATCTGCGCTGACTGTGCCAGCTTCGCCTTGAGAGTCCATTGCAGCAGGATTCCGAAATGCCTCATTTTATTGTCACATCACAGCGATCATGAAATAAGACATTTCTCTGTCTACTGAGTCATTTCATGAAAGGACTTGCCTGTAGTAATAACATCTTTTCACTCCCAGGCAGACCCAAGGAGAAGGAAGACAGTTGTTCCTTCAAAGTTCAAAATGTGCGGTAATTCTGTGTGCACGGCTCAGGCGTTCTCTGCATTTTCTTATGTCAGCATATTCCCTTTTTCCGCGAAACATATTAGGCCATCAGTCCATCGGGACCACACTACAACGTCTAGGAACGAGACTAGGTTATCGGGGAATCATTGTATATGTCTTCTACCGTCATCAACAGTAGCGATGGAAGCATTCAACCACGAAGGCTAGTCGTGCTTATCTCCGGTTCAGGTACGTCTCCTTCCTACCAGTGTCCCGAATCCTACCATACCCACTGCTTCGATCCGTTATTCATCACAGGAACAAACCTCCAAGCGCTTATCGATGCACAAAATACACCCGCACTACCACACACCTCCATCGTTCTCGTCCTTTCTAACCGCAAAGCCGCACACGGACTCACCCGAGCCTCCTCTGCCAACCCGCCCATCCCAACGGCTTACCTCGGTCTCCAACCATATCTTCGCCAGAACGCGGGAAAAAAGACAAGGGAGGACTATGATCTTGAGATTGCGAGAATTGTGTTGGGAGCCCGGCCGGATGCGATTGTGCTGGCGGGGTGGATGCATATTGTGAGTGAAGCATTTTTGGAGGTCCTTAAGGGGGCGCGGGCGCTCCCTCCTCAAGAACGCAAAGCAAAAGATGGGAAGGAAGAAGGCCAGAAAAATAATGTCGATGGTGAAGAAGACCCCACACATCCCATCCCCGTAATCAATATACACCCGGCACTTCCCGGTCAATTCGATGGCGCAAATGCCATCCAAAGAGGTTACGAAGCTTTCCAGTGCGGTGAAGTGGACAAGCTTGGTGTTATGGTCCATCGCGTCGTCGCGGAGGTTGACCGCGGCGAACCACTCATCGTGCGCGAAGTCCCGATCGAGAAGGGTGAGCCGATCGAGACATATGAGCAGAGGCTACACGAAGTCGAGTGGGAAATTATTGTGCAGGCGACGAAGAGGGTGCTGGACGAAGTCAAACCTCTACCGCAGGAAGTCGGTGACGAAAACACTGAATAGATATTTCACCATGGCAAACTACAAATATGGAGTAGGATTTTTGAAGTTTACAATCCAATTTGTACAGTATGATTATAAAACATCGATATTCAGGTGAGCTACTATACTATATTAATGCTTGTCCGACCCACTCATACCTTACATCCAACTAGAACGGGAACCTCAACTGAGATTCAACCGTAAAATCAATATTTTGTCTCGGGAATTCATCGCTGAAAAAACCAGACCCAATCATTGAATCAATATTCATTTCAACATGTAAATGAGTGGATACCCACCTGAACGGAGTGTCAGATACCTCGACTGGCAGCTGCATGCGCGACACACGCCGACTAGGAGGTGGGCTAAGCATTAAGAATGGAGGGGCATTTTCCTTCTCGGCCGTTCCAGCGAAACACCCCATGCCATCATAGGACGCCCAGCGTCCAGCTGATTCCTCCCGCACAACAAGTTCTCCATCATCAGTGGTAGGCTCGTCCTCAGGCCAGAACCGCTCTAGAATTTTGGTGCCTAGTGGCGGCTAATAAGCATGCATCCATTACGGTCAGGCGCACGGAGGGAAAGGGAAAAAAGGAGCGGAGATCAGCTCCAGCCAAGTCACGCGACAGAAAATGGAGGATCGACTTACCACGACCAACGGGTTTGCCGCAAGGGAATGGAGAGACTCGATGCTAGTTTGCGTATACTCCGACATCGACGATGTCCCAGACTCTGACTCCGATCTGGATACAGAGGACGACGAAGGTCGGGATGATTCTAGCGATGAAGTCGACG
This sequence comes from Scleroderma bovista, assembly GCA_037178675.1. Taxonomy (NCBI): domain Eukaryota; kingdom Fungi; phylum Basidiomycota; class Agaricomycetes; order Boletales; family Sclerodermataceae; genus Scleroderma; species Scleroderma bovista. Next base: position 5,206 of record JAYMGJ010000066.1, on the reverse strand, counting down.
GGGTGGATCCTTGCCCCCTTTCTCGCTCACATCCACCCGTTCGCACCCTTTTACCCAGTCCAAAAGGCATCGATGGCATGTTTTTGAGTGCAGCAGGGATGGGTAGGTGTGGCTTGTATAAGAGGGATGAGAAGGCCGGGGTACGGGGTCGCGTTTTGGGCTTGGGGTTGTCATCGTTTGGGTTGAGGGAACTCAATATCTTCAATGAGGGATAGATATGTGGTTGAGCGTTGGGCATTGCGTTCGCGGTATGTTGCACAGAAATGTAGAAAGAGTACGTGCGTGACCGCAGAAGAGCAGTGCCTGGAAGTTGGTCGTGGAGAGAACCGTCACCCATACAGGTCTTATACCCTACAACAGAGCATTGATAAAGCCACGAATCGAGGTGGTCATAACGTAGAAGGAAACAAGTGGACGCTTCCACTGCCCACAGACCGCATATAAGCGTTTTGGGTGGCAACGAGACAAAGGGCAAATTAAAAGACGCGCCTTGTGGTTGTGACTATAATTGTTGATGACATCAACCGCTCACCAAGGTTCCTTTTGTTCGGACGAATTTGGGAACAATTCGTCAAAGCAAGCGTGCCTTGTGGGAGTGGCTCGTTGTATGGCGGACAATTGGCAAGCAACACAGGGGCGTAACTTCCTGTCTGTGTGGACCAACGTCATCACAGTGTGACAAGTTTCTCCAAGTACATATCAGTGGAAAAAGGTATACGTCTTCCGGTCATGAATTCAGCGTGGCAAGTGATTCACCAACAAAAATCTAGGAACGTTGGCAGATTAAACTGTCTGGCAAATCGATGGATGGCAACCACCCGAGAAGGGAACGACATACTGAGATGCGTTAGGCGCCCATCATACATACAATTTGCATCGTGTGCGTAACCTCCGCTGCCAGGGGGGTGTTTGGCCTGCCATGATCAACACCCCTGGCTGTGTACCGCGACTGCCCTATGCAACCTACAGCATCTTGGCCAAGTATAAAGGACCCTAGATCTAGCTTCGGCATGACCTCTTTTCCCTCGGGGGCAGGGACGCATCCGCATATATGTCATCTAGGGACGACCACCAGACCCAGACCATATGAATCGAGAATGCACAGCGGAGCTGAGCCCCCAACCTCGATCGACCACTTTCTTGCACTATTCTTAGGAACCACCAATCCCGGAAACGCCCTCGAACCATTTTACCAAGGCCCCAACGCGTCGTACGGCGGCGTCACTTTGTCCAAGGCGGAGGTCGGGACGGAGCCGTGCATCAGTGCGTGTGCTTGGTAGTGTGCGATAGCAGAGCTGGGCACGGGAAGGAGGACGCAATGCGGGGGAGGCTGTGAGCGTAAGAGTGGGAGTGAATGCAGGGGCCGAGGTTGTTCCTTGTACAGGTCGAGAGCAGACATCGGGAGTAGAGATCGCGGCAGAAATGTCTATAGAAATCCGCGCGACCGGTTCGGTTTGGTGGCCGTGATGAAATGAAGTGAAGCGCAGACACGTATGGTAAGGGATTGAATTCAATGAGATTTCAACAAATTCCAAGCTAGTCACAAAATAAGAATGCACACAACTCACTTTCAAAGTGGACAACATCCCCCCTCTTCATTGCCGGGGGCGGATCTGAGCCCGATCCATACCCTCCCCACAACTCTGCCGTATCGCGCCACGCCGTAAGCCGACAAACATATCCCTCCTCATCGCCCAGTATCATCTTAAGTATGGACACCTCCTTACCTGCATCCAGCCCCTTCTTCACCTTAATCGTATCTGGTCCTTCGACCTCGAGGACAGCAACGAGAATGTTGACCTTGCGAGAGCCACCTGCTCCTTGCTGCCGTGGATAGGGATCACGTATAGAGAGCGGCTTCGAAGCATTGCCAAGCGATGACAGAGATGTGACGGCGTGCAGGCTAAACTGGAAATTTGGAAACTTTCCGATGGTAGATGCATCTTCGTCCGAGTATGCGTATGACACGGTCTCCTGCGTCTCATAGGTCCCGCGTGGAGGCTGCGACTGTGAATGGAGCAGGAAAGATGGCAGGCCAGTCATGTTCATATTATTGTTATTGTTATTTTGGTTGGTAGTAGGCTTGCTTTGCACAGCTGCTGGAGTTGGCGGCCACGTAATGAATGTTGACGTGCGCTCTGCTTTGTATAGTGTTGTAACACTCTGGAGACATCGTTAACAGAAGACACGGCGCACACACCTGGGAGTTGACCATCCACATCCCGTGTCTCGTTATATTCAGGCCCACCACCATCCTGCTCTTCTTCGTCGTCTGTATCTCTGAAGATCACGTCTTGGTACAGTAGAGATATTCGTCGGCTGGCTGCATCTAGTGTTGCAGGAGGGTATACCACGGAAGGGTGGTGTTGGGAAAATGATGGCTGTAGAGAGGGCGGTGACATGCTCTCTGTTGTTTTCCAGGTGAATGAGCTTGGGTCTGTCCCAATGTCTGCGGCAGAAGGGGCACCAAGGAAGACACGGTAATGAACCATGATTCTGATTGCGATGACAATCGTTTGAGAGAAAACTGCTTCGCGGAAAACCGACCTTAGCGCAACCTTTGTTGGAGGGGCAAGTACTAGTCAACTTAGTAGTCTCGTTCCCAGATATGTGCTGACATAAGACATGGCAGATCACGTGTTCCGTAGACGCGTACACACCGCCAAACAACAATGCAGTTGATCCATTCGTCGCACCCAGCTGCTCTCTGATGAGAGTTCACATCAAGCACTGGAGCGCAGTCGCCCAATGGCACTGGAACACTAGAAACAATGACCCTGATGATGAGGGCGATGTGTGTGGGATCTGTCGTGTGCCGTACGAGGGCTGCTGCCCATCCTGTAAGATGCCTGGGGACGATTGTCCGCTGAGTACGTGCTCGTTTCCTTGCACCATCAATCATGTATCATTATCCTTTGCAGTCTGGGGTGAGTGCAGCCACATCTTTCACATGCATTGTCTACTCAAGTGGCTCGGCACCGCTGCGTCCAAGCAACAATGCCCAATGGATCGTCGGCCATGGGGTACGTGTCTGTCGTCCCCTCATCATGGGGTTAGGGATACATGAGACTGATACTCGCTTCCACAGTCACTGCCGAACGAAAAGTCAGCGACGTCAACAGTTGACGCTCATCGCATCGCATCATTACGTGTCTCCATCAAACCAATATCTGTATTGTATCGAGCACTTGTGTACTTTATTTCACTTGTGCTTCTTTCTGTGACAATATCCCACTGGAATTGGCCGCCTTTGAGTTGTCATTACCCTACAAAAGGGGGCAAGAACACGATCCGATAAGTTTCCGCAGATTGGGAGACTAAGTATGTCGAGTACTGCAGCTGATCCATCTGAACACGAACTTTATGCAACACATCAGATCTTCATCCGATCGTCATCAGAAGAATCAAAGTTCCTATGCCCATTTCATGGTAAGTTTTTCGTGCTGTCAGAAGCTAATCAGTGATTGATAGGCTCACAATAGAAGGCCGGTGTTTCATTCATCAGACATCGATTCACTCTTACCGCTCATTGAATATCACCCATGTCTTCCCTCAATGTTCAACGTGTTGCCCAATTCCAAGCGTATGGTGAACCAGCTAAGATCATTACCGACCACCCCGTACCAGACCCCGCTACCCTCTCACCCAACGAATGCCTCGTCAAGATCGAATACGCTGGGGTGTGTCATTCGGATGTCCACGCACGCGATGGCGATATGTCGTTAAAACCGACTTTGCCTCGGATCGGTGGCCATGAGGGCGTTGGCATAGTTGTTGCTATCGGTGCGGGAACTGTCCACAGTCCCGTCAAGGTCGGCGATAGGGTTGGACTGAAATTCTTTGCACGGACATGCATGGAGTGCGAATTATGTCGCAACGGTTCAGGTGCTGGTAAGCCCACTGTTTCTGTGAAGTTCTTCAGTTGTGATGCTCGCCGCTAGGTTGTGCTTCGACTGCCGTACACGGGTTCACGGTAGATGGTACTTTCGCTGAATACGCGGTATGTCATCTCATCCGTTGAGCGTGGCGCACCACGGAATGGTCTGAAATGCACTCGAGGTTTCCTGGATAGACTATGTCACGCCGATCCCCGATTCACTCGATAGCGCAACTGCAGCGCCTTTTCTCTGTGCGGTGAGTTCTCTATGGTGTATTTGGACTGCTTTCAAACGACATTAGGGTATTACAGTGTACAAGGCATTGAAGCTCATTAATGCTCGATCAGGGGACTGGATTGCTATCCCTGGTGCAGGTGGAGGATTGGGGCATTTAGGTGCATCACTATTTGATTGCTTCCTCGACGTTAAAATGAATGCCAGCATGACACAGCTGTGCAGTATGCTAGGAATATGGGCTTCCGTGTGATTGCTATTGGTAAGTAGATCTCCCTTATCGTTCGCAGCATTTCTTACCTTTGGATAGACAGCGGCAAGGAAAAGCGGGAGTTGTGTTTGTCCCTTGGTGCTGAGAAGTGGGTGGATTTCAGAGAGAGTGGCACCAACCTGGTAGCCGATGTCATGGCCGCGTCTGATGGAAAGGGACCACACGCCGCGCTAGTGACTGCCGGAAATGTACGCCCCCCCTGGAGTTGGACATCTCGAATAACTCTAATGCACGGCCGTTCAGCCAATTCCGTATACACAGGCTCTCCTTTATCTTCGTTTCGCCGGCATTCTTGTAGCCGTTGGAGTGCCACCTAATGCTACCTTGAACATTCCATTCGAAATACTCATTGGCAAAGTACGTGGCTTATTCTACAACTGGCAGGGTACTATGCTGAGCCAGATACAGGAAATCAGGGTTATTGGCTCGGCAGTAGGGTAAGATGTTGTCACCTTCTGTTTTTTTTATGTCCATCGGCCTCATTGTTCCTCCACCAACATTGCATTTCACCAGATCCTTACAGGATGCCATCGAAGCCCTTGACTATGCTGCAAAAGGGAAGGTGAAGTGCCAATATACTGTTCGACAGCTCGAAGATCTTGAGAGGTGTGCACTGTCCTTGTCTTATGAAGCGTTCTGATTGATTGCCCTCGAAAGTATTCTTGCAGACTTGAAGAGAGGCGACGTAGCTGGAAGGGTTGTGATTAAGTTGTAATTTGGCTACCAAGACGCTCACAGTCGTAAGCGATATGTATGTTTCATTACAACACCCCTCACAGATTCCACGACACAAGACAGTCGTTTCAGTCACTCATATTCAAGG